>JAXGGA010002095.1:0-131384 GCA_038373865.1 Uloborus plumipes | reverse complement strand
TTAAAAATTTTATTTGTGGGTAAGGAGTATTTAACTAATCTAATTCTTCGTCATTTTAAACATACATTATTTTTCTACTCTAGAAAAAAAAATGAAGTGGATATCTTGTTTTACAAAAAAGTAATGCTGCACGCAGTATGTTTTAACTTATCGGCAAACAAAAAAATTCACTTTATTAAAATAATTGCTTAAAAACTTCAAAAACACCCATAACTTACATTTTGGAATCGAAAATATCAATAGATCTATAGATATTTTCTTATCTTCCTATAGATTATAGATCTATAGATAGAGTTGAATTCATATTTGGTTAAAATTTCATGAAATTAAAACTAATAGATCTTGAAACAAGTCACTTTTAAGTTTACCAATATTTCGACACATTTTCTTCACCGAAAGGGTACTACACCCCTTAACAGGATATGTGGAAAAAATATGCATCACTCTTCATCTAATCAGACGTCAGAGTATATTTATCAGCAGTGAAAGATGTAAATGAATACATCGCTATCCGTCAGGCTCAGTTATCATTCTTACGTAAATCAACGAAGAACGAAGATATAATGAGGATGTAAACTTAGCGGCCCACTTTGAACTCGGAAACGCTTCACTCGTTAAAGCGAAGAATCTATGTACGTTTAGCTACTATTTCTGATATTGTTAATAGAGTGGTGCGCAGCGGTCTTGCAAACTTCAATTGGAGGAAAGCTGGAAAGTAAACACATAGCTAGTGCTCACTTATCGTGCGTTTGAAGATTATAAAAAACATTTAATTGGTTATTTGTTTATTTGATAACAAATATTTAGCCCTTTTCTTGTGTGAAATAGCAGTTCAAAATAATCAATATGAATTTAGTTTTATTATCATTTCTGTTATCGTAATATTGACGTGCGTCCCTCTGTATATATTAGACAAGTATAACTTCAAAAAGAGCTAAATTGATGACTCGAAAAAATAAAGGCAAATCAAGAGTCTACTCGATCACTAAAGCTAAGAGACAATGAATTGTGCTTGTTTCAGACGAGCTTTCATGAAAATCTCTTATTATTGAGACTGAGATAATAACATTTTCAAAATTATTGATGTAGAGAATTTTCCTTCATTCAAAGTTTCATAAGATCCTGGTCCATAATTCCATGATTGCTTACGTTCAGCTTTGAAATTAATTTGTTAACTTTAAATGAACTTTATAATTACTATTACCCATCTCTTGTTTTTTGGCTACGATTAGAGAACTTGTCGACCTACCAACGACAGATCTAGTACAATAAAGCTAATAATGCTGAAAATTTTGTCAAAGAAATTTCCTCAGAGCTGTCAAATGTCCAGGGGATTCCAAATCACCTACAGCCTGGTCATTTGGCACAGAATGACTTCGGGACCTGGGAGAAGGTTGTATCTCGGAGGGCCTTTTTTTTACAAGTTTTATGAGCTAAAATTTCACGCAAATTGCATACGAATCCTAAGAGAAAAAATCACTCACTCCCATTGACATTCTGTGTCACTCTAAAGCGCTTTTTTTCTGCTCAAGAAGAAAGTTTGTTCCACTTTTCTCATGTAATTAGATCCATATTCCAGAAAAAAGCGGAAAACCTAGGTTAAATTTAATGCAAATACCGAGCTAAGAATAAAAATTTTGGGGTTCAGTGAGCGGCAGCGAGCAGATCAGTTGATGAGTATCACGTGGGGTTTTTAAAAATAACAAACATTTGTATCATAATGTTTCTGATACAGATATTGTGTTTCATATCTCGAAATTCACCTTATTGATATTTCAACTTTACCATACTTTTAACTTTAACTACTATACCTTTTTCTGATAGTGTGAGTGTTTGGAAGAGGGGTGCGTTTTATTATATCATTCTACCTGAAATTTTTTTTATACCGGCTGGTTGCCAAAAAAAAAATCTTATTGATTTGTGCGCCCTAGCATATCGTATTCGTTTAAATAAAAAAATCTCATTTACAGGAAGAAATGCTGTACTTTTGCTGCGCGATAATTTCAAAAATTTCCCTCAACATAAGCAAATAAAAATGTAGAATCTACTCGAGTCTCTGTCTAAAGCAGTGGTTCTCAACCTTTTCACGGCTAACGCCCCCTTTAGGAGTGAAAAATTTTTGAACGCCCCCTTTATGTTTAAAGTGAGGGGGTTTGCGAAAAGAGGTAAAAATCTTAAAACAATTTCATTTTAGAATTTTACAAAACGATTAAACAACATATATTTTTCCTCAGTAGACATTATTATATATAGAATTCAAATGATGAATTTAGAAATTCAAAAAAAAAATCTAGGGTAAAAAAATAGTCTACTTTGAAACGAATAGCAAAATAAAATGAAATAGAAAATCCTGTACATTGTTAACATTCTGGAAACCAGCTTGCAAAGTTTCATTAGTTGAAAGTTCAATCAATTCTTCCTGATACTGAATATCTGGTGTCTCAATGTTTTCAAAAGAGCTGATGACCCATTGAGGATGAGGAACGTTTGTAGAAAAAATATCCTCAAAGCGCGAAAAGAAGTCTTTCTGCAAAGACTGAAGATGTCGGCAATAAATGTGAGCATCTGCTGCAAAGGAGATTTCACTAAAAATAAACCATGTAAGTAAATGAATGAAATGAGCAAAGCCAAAGTGAAAATACTGAAGTCAAACCAAACAATCAAACTGGGGGGGGGGGCATTTAAGCATTGCAATACGGTTGCCAAGTAAAAATTTAGGAAAATAACCTACTTGCACGAATACGCGCGTCCATCAAAATATTTTTAATATCTTTGGGGAAGACTTACTTTCCCATAGGGTACTAAGCTAACTTCAGAGAACATGGTGAAAGAAAATTACGAAAGGTAAATAAAAAAAAAAACAAACAAAGAACAAAATCGATGACACTTAATGTTCTGTCTAAAACGCTACTTGTGTGAAATTTTTGAATACAATTGTGAATTTTTTTCTCAGCATTTTGAATCCCTCATGAAAGTTTGGCAATAAACATTAAAATTTGGTATTCTAATCTAGGAATTGTTAAGTCTGAAAACCAGTTTCGTTTAGCAACAATCAAAGTAGGCGACTAAAACTTGAGAACTTAATTGGATCATTTTCGTCTACAGCTGAAAGACGGTATTTTTTACATGCATGATAATTATTAAGTAAAATATTGATGCACTACTAAAAAAATGTATCAAGCTATTCGAAATAACATTGTTATAGCAGAAAGAATCAATCAACAATTCGGCTAAAAAATAACCAAACGATGACGTGGCGAATGCTTTTGGAATTTCATCTAGCTATATGTGTGATCGAAATTAGCCAAAATGTGCAACCCTGATTGTGGCATTTCTTCAGTAGGTAGCATTCTCTTTCAAGGTTGTCGGGTGCAAAAGATCACTAAAAAGCCAAATCGCTATAAAGAGAGACAGAGAGAGAAAAGGGAAAAAAAGCTAAACTGTTTTAAAAACGAAATAGGCACGTCAGAGAAACGGAATTAAATAAGCTTAAAGATTCCAGAGAGCATAAGTTGATTTATGGTTGACACAAATAATTCAAGTTGAATTCGTGATTTAATATAAGATTTAATTTTCATTTTTAAAATTAAAATGAAATTCTAATACATTTAGCGTCCTCTGATCTCAAATTTTCCCACCGCCTCCTATCACCCAAAATTTACCCACCGCCCCCTACTGCCCAAAACATGTTCACCGCCCCTAAGCATCTTCCCACCGCCCACAGGGGGCGGTACCTCCCCCATTGAGAACCACTGGTCTAAAGCAAGTAAATTTGAAATCAAGAAACGAGAAATAAAAAAATTCGATTGTTTTCCATGCTCATAGTTACGGATACAAAAATTCCATACTTTCGCGAATCGGCATGATTTCGGGATAACTGAGTTTTATTTAGAAAATGATAAAGAAATGAAGCGAAGAAAATAGGAGATTGTCTTCTCCATTTTGCCATTTCGAAGGAAAGAGGGCAGTTTTCAGGATTAATTTTTTAATGCGATATGAGTGCTTTTATAGAAGCATGCTGCGGTTTGAATTATACTTTTCCGAGGAAATCTATTTCGAGGAACATCACGAAAGCCATAAAGTCAAAAAGGGAACGAAATTAATTTTACACCGAAGACATTTTTAGAGTGATTTATGGAACGTCCGATTCCGAGCGCATTACGGACAAACTTCCGAAAATCAAACATAATGCATCAAACTGGCTATGCTGAAGTACTAGTTTTTAAAAACATAAATTCCTTGCTCCGTTTAACTACAAATATTTAACGTGTCTTTTAAGAAGGCTATATTTGAGAATAATTAGGTTTATGTAAAAATATTTTTACCCCGCTACAAGCGTACTTCACGACTCAAAACCGGAAAAACACCTTAAAAATAAAAATTTAGTGAATGGTAGTGAATAGTAGTATTTTCAAACTTTGAGCAAAAATTTAATTTTTTTCATGGTGAAAATTGCTGTTCCTTTTTTTTTTTCATGTCTCTAGTTTTTGCGTTTTCTCCATTCTCTCTATTTCTATATAAATATATAACGAAACGAAATATATCTGGACGGGTGGGTCGATTTTGTTCTTTTTTAAAGTATAAAATGATTGCGCGTGGGAAAAGTTGTGTATTAAAATCAAATTCGATTAAACAAACGTTTAAAGCAGAAACGTATACAGACCTCGCAGCCAAACCTTTGATGTTTGACTAAATATGGAAAAAAAAAAAAAAACAGTTCAATTTCATTTTTCGAATTTTTATGTAGGATTTCTTAAAATCTTCTGTAGCGAAAATAGTTGCACAGTAAGACTCTTATTCATGAAAAAAATCTTGCATCGAATAGCATTTAAGTTCTCCGCCAAGTTTAGTGAAATATGTAAAAAAATAGCATTTGGATTTTAATTTTAAAAATATTTTATGCACGATTTTTTTTAATTGTCTGTCTTGAAAATATTTATCTGCACATACTAAGACTGGTTTTGTAAATGAAAAAAAAAGTGATATCGTATGATATTTAAGAGCTCTGCTGGCTCTGAGAAATTCATATTATTTTTCACAATTTCGATATTCTAAATCCTATGAAGCAGAGTTTTTATTTCACATGTTTTTATAAAAATTAAAGTAACTTTAAACATTTTCCCTGTAATAATACTACAGCCTTGTACCACACACTCGCACATACATACACAAAATATATAGACAAAACACTCTATTTGTTGTTGTGAAGCCCCAGACTTGATAGATGGAGATTTGATGGACAATGGTTTTAATGTAGTTTACATATAGCTTCACATAGTTGATGAAAATATTTTTGCTCAAAATTAAATGCTTCTACTCACAAGCGCAGCCAGAGTTTAAATCTGAAAAAATTTGGTTATAACAGTGCTTACCCGAATATAATCTACTACCGTATTAGGATTAGCAATATGAACGAAAGCATTACCCTTTCACTGCGTCCCCGGATAGAACTTACTAAATACTTATTTGATTGGTTTGTAAAGTCACGTTAAATACAGTCTGAGTAAAAACTTTAAGGCCAGTAAATTTTTTTGAGAAATTGGACACATATTGAACTGAGAACCAAAACATAATTTGAGTGATAATTATTACCCTTAAATACAAGTAAAAAAGGACAGAACAATCATTTGTAATTATTTTACTATCAGAAAATATTACAGAAACTAAAGATCACTATTTGAGCCTGAGTAAAATCTTTAAGGCCAACAGAGAAAAAAAGCAGGGGAGAAAAAATACTAACAATTTAAAAGCTTGTGTATGAACCATTCCTTCTAATAATTTCAAATATTCTTGTTTGCATAGATGAAACAAGTTTTTGACTAAGTTCAGGGTCTGTTTTATACCGTTCATCCTCGATTGTAGATTTAAGCTCTATTAATGAGGAAAAATGTCTCCCATTTGCATACACTCTTCATGCTAAGTCTCCCCATACGTTCTCAATTGGGTTGAGATCTGGAGACTTAGCTGGCCATTTCAAAGGTTCGACATTATGGACTTGAAACCAATTTTTTGTACTGTTACTCGAATGGATAGGTGCATTGTCTTGCAGAAATTTCCAATTTTCTCCAGCAATAAATTCAGCATTTCGTAAAAGATGACTTCCTAGGACATTTTGATACGCTTGAGAATTCATTTTACCCGAAACAAACGCAATTGAGCCAACACCATTGTAAGAAAAGCACACCCAACACATGACAGAGCCTCCACCAAATTGGCGCTTGGAGAATCTTTTTTTTTTTTCGTAAATTATGCCAATAGTATTTCCACCCATCTGGTCCATCCAAATTCCACTTTTTTTCATCAGAAAAAATTATTTGTATCCATTGGTTATCCCAGGTCATAACTTTTTGGCCAAAGTTCAAACGCTCTAGCATTTTGTGTCGATTCAGTAAGGGCCCTGCTCCACATTGACGTAAAGCAGAAAAATAAAGCAGAAGCGTAAAATGGAGCAAATAGTGTTCCTGTGGAAAGTACCCGGATTTTCGGTTTCTGCCTTCAGTTTTCGGTCGCGTTTTACGCTGATGTGGAGCAGGGCCCTAACTGAGGCTTAGCCAATTTTGCTGCGTAAATAAACCTTTCACATCTTCTACTTGTGTTACATACCGTTTTTGGACAAACATTTAAGCCTATCGCGTGAATAATTTTCCTAGTTGAATACTTTCCGGTTGACGTAAGTTTCCAAACTCTTCTTTCATCACGCGAGGACAAAGCTCTGGGTCTTCCCCCGGTGTTTTTTTACCGTAATTGTCTTTCAATCTTAATAAATTATTAACTACAGTCTTCGATCTTCCAATTTTTTTCGCGATAGTACGGCTACTCATCCCCATTGAAGAAAAATCTTCAATCTGTCCCCTTTCACGATCAGTTAATTTCTTACCTTTCGCCATCTTCACAAAGAGCACCAAAACTTCGAAGAAATTAATGAAAAAACTACAGGTTGAAGGGTTTTCCCAATCTTATTAACTGCTGTGATATTTATTCCAGTATATCTTTGTTTAGTATTTAAAAGATACTGGCGGCCTTAAAGTTGTTATACTCAGGTTGAAATATACTTTGAATATAGTACTGTTTTTTTGGTAATTGCGCACTTTGAAAAACTTGTCTGTTGCGTTATTTATTACAAACGAACATGAATAATTATTTATTCAGTAACATTAAAATCCCTTTAATTTATTTTTCCGTTTTCTATATATTTTTTTACTGGCCTTAAAGTTTTTACTCAGACTGTATATAATAAATAAATGTTACTAGATTTTTCATACGCTTAAACACCCAATTTGAAATCGAGGCCAACGAGAGACCTTGATGTCAGCCCAGTCGGAAACTAGGGGACCCAGGGGTGCCTACGGTGGTGGGGGGGGGGGATATGGTGCAAACATTGAGGGGGTTTAAAATTAGTTTATTTATTTATTTTAATTATTTAGTCTTTTATTTTTTTAATTAAAACCATTTACGGATTTTTTTTAATAAAAATGTCTAATTATTTTTTTTTTAATTTTAACTATTTCTTTATTATTATTTTTTTTTGTGCGTGTGTATGCCTGGAATGTCTGGAAGGCAGAAAAAGTAATTCTATTCTGCGCATCATTCGAACTTTTAAAAAATTAATAATGTATATAAAAAAATAATAGTATAATTAAAAAAAATAAATAATATTTAAGAAAGTAAATAAAATAAAAAAAGGAGGGTAAAAATAAAAATAAAAAAAGCTTGGAGGGGATGGGCACCCTGAGGGGACCGACCGGCTCTTTCGGGACTTGTTTTCGGAGTAGTATAATTTTTTAAAGTTTTATGAGAGAAGGGGATCCTGGAGACTAAACTGACAAGGGGCCCTTTGTGACTCTCGGCGGCCCTATTTAAAATGCAGTATTAAATCTTGTGAATGCGGATTTATTTTTGGCCAACTTGGAAGGTAAATTTTCCCTCCGTGAATTATTCTAAGCTTTTAAATTTCAGCAGAGATATTTCCATAAAAATGATTTTCTGCGTTTTTCTAGCTAGAAATAGATCGCCTCTTTCAAGAAGATGAAAATTTGCAAGAAGTGCCGTATTTTTGAAAGATGCTAAAATTTGATTTATGAGAATTCTACTGAACTAAGTAAAACAAACGTGAATTTAATAACCTAAAAGAAGCAGGAAGTTTCCAAAAGGTTTGAGAGAGGAGATAATATTCTGTGGGTAATATTTTATTTGCTTTTCTCAGAACTTTTATTTTGCAGCAGGCAAGTCATTTCAAAGTTTTTGAACTAGATGGAGAGGGGGGGGGGGTACTTGATATCTAGTACAGGGAAAATCAATAGAATACATACACACAATTTTCGTTAGTTTGGCAAAACGTTTAATCGTATTTTAAGAAACATTTCGTTAAATTTCCGAAAACTTCGTTTTAATTAAGCACACGTTTGTGAGTACGGAATAGTGATAAAGCTATACTAAAATATTTTAGTCCGATAAGTTATCTAAACGAGCTCGAATAGTGAAGCTATTCGAAAGAAAATATGTAAGCAGTTCCGAGGGTAAGCGATCGAAAGTAATTATTAGTGGCTTAAGAGATAAACACCCTCCTACTCCCTAGAAACGCGGAAATTTGAGAATAGAAAATGGTTAAACTTAACTATATCCCCTCTCCTTATAAATTTAACCACATATTCCCTATTTTTCTCCCGTCTATTGTGTGGTATTATTCAACCGCGACGAGATGGCCGGTGTGAATCAAATGAGAAAACGAGTCTATTCCTTAAAATAGGTAGAGAAAGAAGAAACTCCAGTGTGCCATATTTGCAAGTTTAGCGACATTTTGGAGAAGTGATTAGTTTTATGAAATATTAAATAATTCTTCGAGCCACACCTGCATTTGGCGAGGAAGTGAAAACAAGTCTTTGCTTTCTTTATTGCAACCCTTATGTTACCATTTTGTTTTTAAATTTAAATAAACAGTCGGAGGCGCTGCAGTCAATGGCCAATGGCTGCGGAAAGATATAAAACCAAGACCCACCTACTTTCTTATATCCAGTGAGAAATCTTTCTCGATTGTGCAAAAATTAAAATAGTTTCCTCTTTGGCTAATTTCTCAAATTGGGAGACCAATTAAAGGTAAGCAAGGTGACGTATTCAAGCTTTATAACCAATGCCGCAATTGTGAACCCTAAGGCCCCTATATATACGAGCCGGCGCATCAAGATTAAGTTTCACCACTTTGGATCCAGCTCGTGTTTGTGTGATTGAGTGGTTGTCTTTTCTGGCCAGTAATCGCGTTTTGGTAATTTTTCACTTTGAGCAATTATTAGCGGCACGTGGATTTGGCAAAGCTTAGCAATGTGCCAAAACTTTTTTCTGGTAACCCTACTCCGCAACAATGAAAATGTGAAAGTAAAAGTTAAGGAATTGGATCCAAAGTGGTGAAACTTAATCTTGATGCGTCGGCCTGTTTATATAGCGGCTCTAGTGAACCCCATTCCTCAATTTTCATCTGCGTATCACCCCTTCCTAAAAATGGACAATCCTGAAAAAAGGAGGAGTCATAGGCCATCTCTGCGAAGTTGAATAATAATTGCGCATGTGTGTGTTATATAGTTATTATTCTCAGAGTGTGACAAAAAAGTTGGATTGGAAACAAAAATCTGAACTCAGGTATCAGGAAAAATTTTAATGGGCAAACAAACTATTTTTTAGTTTTAAAGGATAATTCAATGCAACATGGCTTCTGATTCTCGTTCTGAAAGAACTAGACGCCGATGTATGTGTTTCAATCACCCGGGATTGGTGGACCCTGATTACCACTATGATTTGCTATTATTTGAGTCAACCTTGTGATAAATATTTTGTTCCCATTAATTTGCACTCATTTAATTAAGAAATAGAATTGCAGGACACCGCAATATGAGTTGAAACTGATAGAAGTAAGTGGTTGTAAGTGGCAGAAGAGATGGTAACTGTATACCCCTGGAAGGTGGTGTACACTACAGCCTGATTTAGAAAAACTTTTCAATGAAAGCCTGCTTGTGAACTTTACAACTTTGCATTTGTGTACTTCGCACGCCATTTTACTCAAAAGAGCACACTTACGTTCTTTTACTTCTCATTCCCTCACAATTGCTGTTTTCTACAACTTCAGAAAGATCGCAGGGTCCTCAAAATCTTCATTGCAAGAGATCAGAACTTTGATTTACGCCAGAATTAATTATTATTATTTGCTACTAACTCATTGACATACAAAATAAATGAAACTTGATGCGAGCGAAAAATAGCATTAAATTTCACTCCACTAAATAGCTACGTAAAAGCTGAATAATAATCCATTTCTATGTCAGATTTTTATTAATCAGTTTGGGGTTAATAAAGAACATCTAAATAACTAAAAAGTAATAATTTCAGGCTCATCAAAGTCTACAGTGTTCCATAAAAAAGAAGGATGAGTCAGACCCGTCATTGTTGTCAAGAGATTAGGTACAAATATGCATCTTGATGCGTGACTTTCAACAGCAATCGATTATTTTCATTGACATGTATGCAAAATAGTTAACTACTTTTAGTTCCAATGATTGCCTTTGTTTTTTGCTAATTAGCAACTTTTAAAATTCACTGACAGTGTCTATTAGTCGTATCTTCCATGGTCCGTGGACACTAACGGTAATAAATCGAGTGTCGTACAGGAAATGAACACTTGAGCGCTTTTTAGGCTGTTGAAGATGTCTCTTCTTAGTGCAACATAGCAAATCTCTTACTTTACTTAACTTTTTTTTTCTTTTCGCTTCTAGAACAGCCTTCATTAAAACTAATGATTACCTTGATGATGGGTCTATATCTTTTTTGTAGAATCCCAGATGTTGTCAAGTGTAATATTTATTAGTTGACATTGCATACAAGGTTTTTTTTTCTATGTACATGAGCACAATCTTCTGCGGAATTTATTCTAATTTATAATTTCGCTCTCCCCACCCTGTTAATTGAATCGGCAGTTTCAAGAAGGGAACAAATCCAAAAAAGTAGTTTTTCGGGAAATCGAAAAAAACCTTCTAAAATACTGAATTATTTTTTTATTTTTTTTCTGATTCATTTGTAGCATTATCTACCTTTAAAGTAATTGGATGTATTTTACATTTTGAGTTTATCTATTGTATGTAAGGATTTACGGGCCATCAAAGTCGTTGGATTTGTTCCCTTCTTCAAACTAATGCGATGGTATAGGGATTTTCAAGTAAAACAGCTTACAGGTATGATGTTTGTTTGAAAAAGTCCTTGTTTAATGAAAGATTATTGTAACAATATTTAAAAAAATTGATTAGGACAACAAAATAATCAAAAAATATGTTTATTAAACATGGATGACATATTTGCGAACTTTCACTAAGAAATTTCAAAACTGAATTTTTTATCAAAACAAAATAGGTAGGTTATGATAGAATTTGTTATCCAACCAAATGATAAAGATTCACGGCAACAGTGCTGCTCCTTAGCCTTAGGTTTGCGTAATTAGTTGGAAGAAGGGAACAAAGACCTGACTTGTTCCATTCTTCCACCAACTCACAGATTTAAATGCTGCGTCAATCAATGTTGGAGGTTGATTTTTGTTCTTTTCTTCTCACTAGCATGTGTATCCACAGTAGGAGATAGGGTAAGTGCTCCAGTAGTCGGCCATTTAAGAGATCTTTTGTGGATCTTATCTAACCTAGAACTTTCAGCTATCAATACAGCAAAAAACACAATGTAAAACTTTAGAATGAACCTTTCTGATAGTGAATCACCTAACTGTTTCAGAAATTAAAAAAAAAATTATGTTTAAATCCAAGCTGTTGTCAACACTAGTAAATGCTCCAGTAGTCGGCCACAGAAATCCAGTGCTCGGCCACGTTGAATCCAGTAGTCGGCCACTTCACTTTCATTGATCTTATCTAATATAGGGGGTTGAATTAAAAAAACAAAACAAAAGGAAACTTACAACGAATCAGACTTGTCATTTGGGGGGTCAGGAGGGAGGGGGGGGTCAATTGTTCTCCCCCCCCCCCCGGTTTTGAGAAATCAGTTAATTAATAAAAAAGTGGGCGTGGTGTTTGCTTTTTCCCGATGAAATTGATTTGTGTTTGCACCCTTCTTTTGGGGGTCAGGAGAGGGGGGGGTAATTGACCCCCCCCTCAGTTTTGAGAAATCAGTTAATTAATATATAAGTGGGCGTGGTGTTTGCTTTTTTCCGATGAAATTGCATTCTGTTTGCACCCTTTGTCCCCCCTCCTCCTCTAAAAACGTGAAATGACGGGCCTGCAGCGATGCACTATACTTAGTCTGGTCATATTTTTCGTGGTACCTCTGGTACTCAACTTGTGTAGATAATCATGTTAGTGTACTTTTTGATACACTATGTGCTTTACTTATTTCTCTAACTATCAATCTACCATTATTAATTTTAGACAGTACAATTAGCGCAGAATTCTCGGGACATTAATGTTTTTACTTCAGCTGCCTAAAAACAGTTTTATTTTAAAAACTCGAGCTAAAAAAGTATTCTTTCTGAATAACGTCTAAATATCTATATCTATATCAAAAAGAAAATAATTTAAAACATAAAAAAAAAAACTTTATAAGGGTATGAGTAGAAATGGCGCAACACTTTTTCCCCAACATACTTGGCCCCCCTCCATCCCTTTTTCTCAATATTTCACAATTCAAGCTACCCTCCCCTACCACACTATAACACACACCCAAATTGTTATTAAGGAATTATAGTTGAATTATAGCTAAAATTGAGTATTCTTTCTGCGATATGAATTTGTTACCAAATGACGTTTTAGTTTTATACCACGGGCAAAGCCGTGCGGGTACCGCTAGTTGTTACATAAAATGGTTTTGTGCGAACCAAAATATGAAAACTCATATTTCTTGTTACCTCCCCTCACCCTGCCGCAATCTGTCACAGTTTAATTAACTACCCTTTCCTCTTGTTAAACCCGGACACCGTTTTAGGACGATCTCCAGAAATAAACGATTTAACTTTGTATTGTGAAATAAGTGATAAAAGATAAAATAAATGTTGTTGCAACAAAGTATTACGTATTGCGTATACGTAGTTTGGGCTTAAAAGAAAGTTTTAAAAAAAAGCTTCTGAAGAAAAGAATTTCAGCAGCACTTACTAACGATGCAAGAAGGGACAAAATAAACGAAGTTTATATAAAATGTACAAAATGTACTTGCTTAGAAGTAAAAAAAAACAGGAATAGTTTTGTAGTGAACAGCAGTTTTTAGTGATAATGACCAAAGAATCAAGAAATGAAAAACTGCTTTACTGTTTATGTAAACATAAAGGCGTAATAATAGAGTCGACGCAATTCATAACCAATAATCACGTCGGCACTTAACTGGTTCACATTCATTAGAACGGAATTTCAACATACGGAACAGAAAACTAAAACTGAAGTTTCAGAAATGATTGCTTCCAAAACTATGCAAGTAAAAATACATTCAAAAATGCGCTGAAAGGAATCTCCATCAAGGCTTCATCTAGCACAGAATGTTCCACTGAAGCAAGTTTATTTGTTTTAAACTAATTGAAGTAAGATGAAATAAGGAAGTAAATGGAACTCTGGATGTCATGAAAGTAATCTCACACCTTTCGAAAAGAATGTTAGTAAACAAGCAATAACCTTGAAAACAAACCGAAATTTAGTTCGCAACAATGTAACCATGTAGTTCTGAAATTAACTCAGCACAATTCTACTCCTCTAGCGAAGAAAACTCAAGAAGTCAAACATTTGGGGATAATCATCAGTGAAAATGTACCAACATTTGAAACAAATATCCTAAATAGAGCACAGGGGTCTTGAACCATTGGTAAAGTAAAAAGTTGAGCATAATAGCAAAAGAAAGAATAATTACATGCTTGGCACTCACTAAATAACTTGAGCCTATGTGACTATTGAAGTAATGCATCTTATCTCCTATAACTGGGGAATGTTTATTAACTGCCAAATAAGTATCAATAGAAGTCAAATCACTCGTTTTGCCAATTTCATTAGTTTAACATAAAATTTGATAAGAAAAAGTATTAAAACACCATTTGACAATAACTAGACAGTATTAAAACTTATAATCTTAACTCAACGTATGCGTATTTAAAAATCTTTTTTTTAGAATTTTCAATTAAATTTACAACACTAGGCGCAATAAAATGTCGAAATGGTAGTCAAAAGAAGTTAAGACATTTAATTTAATTATTATTTTTCAAGAAAAATAAACTTTGAAAAGGAATTTTACTCAAAACAGTTAAATTGTCGCTGTATTTCAATAAATTAATTTAGTTTTAATTTGATGAACCCCTATTATGAATGAAAAGCTACATTAAGTATGTGGCCGACTGCTGGAAAAATCATCCAAACTGCTTAGAACCAGTGGTCGGCCTACCATGGCCGACTATTGGAAATGCAGAAGAATTCTGTACCCAGTAGTCGGCCACCCCTTTAAAAAATAATCGAGCCTAACCAGGAGTTCGCTCTTTCATTGAAACATTAGGTTAGACATTCCATTAAGATAAAAATCACTCAAATTTACAGTAGAATTAAATTAATAAGTGTAATTGGCCATTTTAAGAAGACGTGTCCTCTTAGCTAAAAAATAAGCAGAATCGCAATCTTGGATAATGAGCACACCATTCAAAATGAAATGACTCATTACTAATTCAAAAAAAGTACCCAAAACTTAACTGCCACTGGTTGATGATTGAGGATAAGTACTTGAATGTGTGGATGCGCCATATCTGATTTTGAATTAAAAATGTACTATTTATGAGGAGTTTTATGTCATTGTGGCCGACTACTGGAGACTGGCCGACTACTGGAGCACTTACCCTATACAATCACGAAAAAACCCAATTTTGAAATTTTGGTCTTCGTTCCCTTCTTCAAACTGCCGATTCAATTCATTATGATCCCACAAACAGTAGCGGAATTACTGACTTGGGGGCCATTCGCAATTTATTTTTAAGGCATATCTGTCTATCACAAAACTACGAAAAGATTTTACCATGTGCATTTTTAAGCGCCTTTCGGGCCCGTATGGGTGGGGCGAGGGGGGTCGCAATTGCAACTGTAGTCTACGTAGTAAATCCGCCACTGCCTGCAAAAATTGTGCTCTATGTTAGTCGTAGTTTGATCCATTAAGTATGATTTAAGATAAGTTTGAATAAACTTTCAAAATTAAAATATTTATGTTTTATGTTTCCATTTAAATCCACTCACGGTGAATTAACATGTTTATACCCCCCCCCCCCTCGTAATGACGATACTGCATTGGTTTGGTGGGCAGTTTACTTACGAGATATTTGCTGCGTGTAATTGTACCAATTTGCAGCTGAAGACCACATCGAACATACACACTAGCACTTATGCTCGATAAATGATGGTTTGATATTTTTTCCAGCGACCTCGGACGCTTCTGCGCATGCCTCAAGTCTCTACTGATTTTGTCAAAATAGGAGTGATGGTCATAAGAAAGATAAGAAATGTGAGGAGATTTTGCTTTATTTTTTGTTTTTCGTTGGGTTCCTTTATTTGAGGTGTTGGTTTGCGTGAATGTTTTTTTTTTCTTTTTTATGTTTATTTCCCTTCCTTATCAGTTCTCAAAAAGTAAAATATATCAAATGCTACAATGGTAATGCTACAATGGTACATTTTCTTAATCAAGCTATCACCCCTTTTTGAAACAGAACCGTTCAACGGTGCTAGGCGCGCCTTTCGAGATTGAACAGTATTCTGCCGTGCTAAGCACAAAACTCGTATCTGCACTTTTTATCAAAATTGAGGCATTGCCACCAGGTAGCTCTTTGTGACGTATTTTAACTAAATAAAATTTTATATGGTCATTTGAGGATGGGAAATATTTTTTAAAAAATTCTGAAAAAGTTTCATCTGAATCAAATTCATGGAGGCACAAAACTTTAAAGATTTATATCTCAGTTTGAACTGGACTACGGATACCACTTTTGCACTTAGCACGGCAGTATTTGTGTGAAATCTTGCGCCTTTTATTCCAATCGGTAACACGTAGCATAAAATATCAGCAGAACTCATTGTTTATACTTTATGTTTCATGACAATGATTGCATGATAATTCCCAAGGGCGTAGCTAGGGGGGTGCAGCTGCACCCCCTAGATCAGAGCCAATGGAAGGTCACTGTGACCTCTCATCTTATTTATTTGACTTTTATGCTAATTTTTGGGAACTTTATATAAACTGCATTATTATATCTAGTATTGATTACTTTTCAGAAAATAATAGTAAGCTTACCTGTTTTTGAGGAGAAAATTTTTAATTTACCGAATGAAACGTTCCCAACCGGAGGACTGATATTCAAAAGAGAGAGGATATTAAAACATATAAATTAATTTTAAAAACATTTACGTTAAGGGTATACAAAAAGTGCAAATGACTTGAAATTATAAACGGAATGAGGATTAAAAGGTTTCCTCCTTTTTGAAGGACTTGGACCAAGAGCCAATATTTAGAAAAGTGCCAATTTGAAGTTGAAGTTTTCTGAAAAAAAAAATTTTTTTGCAGAAAAAAACTAATATTGGATTTTAAGTCTAAATTGGGTCTAAATGCAAGAAAATAAAAGGGGGGAGGTCAAGGAAGTTATTTACCCCCTCCTTAGATTACTCACTTTTAAGCCGTTACAGATCTGATGAATGTTACAGATCTGATGTTAATATGAGCTACATATTTGAGTTTGTGCTTTCAGTCTTCGTTAACATCTCTAAATATGATATCATTTCCTTGCATTTTTAACATAGAATTAAGATAATTGTATTAAAATATATATATTAGGCTAAAAAATCAAATTTCATTATGAAAAAGCATTTCTTGGAAATAAAAATGAGCGATAAGGTTTTTAGATAAAATAAATTATGAGATAACCAAATCCAAGCTAATAAAACATTTGTTTTGTTTTAAAACAACACACAACTTCAACTTTTTCAACACACAACTCTGCTGCTTGCTTTTCTTTAATTAGTTGCAGGAAATTTAATTTCTTGATCAGAAATTCAAATTTAGCATGCTAGTTATTATCTAGTTATTTAGCGAAGTTATGAGAAATTGAAGCACCAAAAAAAGAATAAATAAATTAAAATAATAATAATTAATTAACTTAATTTCTACAGTGTCATTTTTTCATATTTTACTAACTTCTATTGTTAGGTCATACAAACCACAAATGAAGCAATTGTACTAAAACTCATTGCTTTTCATCTTTTAAGAACAAAAATATTCAATATATATGGCTAAAGTATGATTTTTGCTTTTTATAATTCTGAAACGTGTGAGTTAGTTCTGTAACATATTTGCTGTTTTTCAATGTTACCGCTCTGACTGTTACCGATCTGACAAACTGACAAAGTTTTTTTTTATTTCCGAGTCGATCGCACTAAACCAAAATCAAACACGTGGTTTTTTTCACTTGTAACAAAGGACTATACTTATATATAAAATAATTTTTAAAATAATAAAAACTGCGCATTTTAGAGCGTGTTACCGATCTGATGACTCAAATGACACACATTTTATAAAATCACTTTTAAAAATCTTACCTACAATTTTAGATGCAGAAATGCAAATTTTTAATTACAATTCGATAAAACTTTCCACCAGGTACTCAGTATCATGTGGTATAGGTGCAGGAAATGATTTTGGGAGCCTAAACATAGATCGGAAGTTATTGTTACCACTCTGACGGCGGAGCTTGGGACACGCTTATTTCGCATCAGCTAGAAAATCAGAAATCGATTAAAACAAAAATGAAGTAAAATATTAACAAAGGGGTAAAAATAGAATCGTTTTTTGTGCAAGTGCGTTTTTTTGGGAAGTTAGAAAGTGCGCATGACCTGTTTGCATGCTAAGCTTTGCTACTTGGGACACGTTACCGATCTGATTTTTGATGTATAAACATAATATTTTCTGATGAAAAAAAAAAAAAAAATTCTGATGTTATTAGATGAAATGAAAGAAAAACTTATCTTCTTTCTGGGGAAAATTATTTTTTTAACTAGTTATTGAAATACTGGTGAAAATTCACTTGGGACTCAAATTGGCACTTTTCTAAATATTAGCTCCCAAGCAAAACCACCAATTCGTCTACTTCACTGCCATATTCCTGGTACCGGACCTTCTGACAGGAATGAAAGTACTTAATTGTTAATTATCTCAAAAAAGTCGGAAATATTGAAGACAATGTTTTCATGTTGGAGTCAGAATGATATTGAAACTATGTCAATCTTAAAACTAGCATGTATTTGCCATTGTTTCTTTTTTATCAGGCATTGTATTTTTTTTAATGACACACTAGCAATTCTTTGCCAAGAAGTCCTAATATAAATACATCATACATATTGGACAGTATTAATTAGTAGAAAACGATAATACGAGTATTAGTATACATGAAATTGTCCCTCGACTTGCTCATTAGCATCTATTTTAAGTTGGCTGAGTGGACAGTCAAGCAGCTTCTCACTCTCGTTGTTATGTTCATCCAAATCATATGTATTGACATCGGCATCAGGCGTTAGTTCGGGCTGGTTTCGCACTACAGAGAATTGAACTTTTTAAATCTGTCTTCCTGCAGCTGCGAGCATTTTTGCTTCCTTTCTTACAACTGCAGAAAATCATCTTCAGTAGGTCTACGGCTGCTACTTCTCTCGACATCATATTTGGAGAAAGACCTGGGAAACAAACATATTTGGGCTGTAGTAACTCATCTCTATTCAAGTAGATTCTTTCTGTAACCCAGCCACTGCTGCACTTGATGGTGTGTATGAAGAGAATGTTGCTTTGCAGCATCTAGAAGGTTGAAACTGGTCTTGACTGCAGCTATAGTGAACTGTTGCTAGCGTTTGTCCGTTGAGGGTTTGACAGGACTACTGCATAGAAAGAAGACTTATTGCCCTTCCTCATAACTTCTGTAGTGAATAGAGACATCGGGAATGGTGAAGGCTCGTGAGGGAAGAAGTTCTTCAATTTGTCAGACTGTTTCAAAACGCATATCCTATGAATCAGTGTAAGTGGGTATATAGTCAATTGTCTACTACTAACAGTAACAGTACGAACTGTAAGAAATAAAATGATCCACTCCAGTGAGGCAGTACTTGCGGGGGTGTTCATGACTGATTTATTAGGAATTCCCTGATTGCGCAATTGGGTTTTACACACTTGCCCTCCGCGAGAGCGCGTGGCAGAACGCATGAGGTCACTTAGACTCTTGGCACTCATCTAAAACAGATGAGAAAAACATGACCGGATAGCGGGATAATAATTTTATGGAATATTTCTTGACCGCTATCCGGGAAAAAGGGCAAATTGGCTGCCCATCTTGTTTATCTATGTAAATAAATAAAAATTAATTTGTTTGTGATTATGGTGTCCATTGCTCTCCATCGCTCATGACTCATGGAATAAGAAGAAGTGGGTAATTCCATTTCATATTTTTGGTGCCGAAACCCGGGATAGACGGAACCGACGGGAACCATAGATGGAGACTCAGTGGAGTAAAATTCCAGACATTGAAACAAAGGTAAAGTTTTGAACTTATTTTGCATGATCTTGTAAAATCAATTTTGGAATCACAATGGATGAATTTGAAAAAGCAAAACTTAAAAGAACCTCTTTTAGAAGAAGTGTAACAAAGTTAATAACAAAATAATCAATTTTAGAATCAAAGATTGAAGATACTGACTCTGATGAACTGGCAGAAGTATTAGAACAAATAAACAAAAAAGAGTCAGAATTAAATATGCTAAATTCCGAAATCGAAGATGCCATAACTGATTCTAAAGTGTTTGAAACTGAATTATCTGTAAGTGAAGAATATTCTGACAAAATAACTAGCATTAAATTTAAGTTAAAAAGTCGCCTTGCTAAAACAAATAATGATGATGGTGATTCTACAATTTCCAATAATTCTCAACACATTGTTTATCAAGAAACAAAACCGTCACAACCTTTTAGTTTGAAACTTGCCTAAACTGTCAATTAAGCCTTTTTATGGCGATTCTAGTCTATTTTATGAGTTTTAACAGTTTTAATAGCGCAATTCATGAAAATGGAGCTTTGTCCAAAATTGAAAAATTTGTATATTTGAAATCGTTGTTGTCGGGGAAAGCTTACAATATAGTTTCTGGTTTTTCCTTGTCTGAGAAGAATTATGATGAATGTTTGAATTTATTAAAGGATAGTTATGGCAAAGAAGAAACTGTTATTGCATGTCATATGAATAAACTGTTGAATATTGAAGCTGTACAATATTCTTCAAATGTGAAAGGACTAAGAAAATTGTATGATTCTTGTGAAATTAGTATTAGAAATTTAAATTCATTAGGAGTAACTTCGGGTTCTAATGGGCATCTATTAATTCCGATCTTGCTTAAATTATTACCTTCTGATTTAGTTCTGGAATTTCATAGGAAAAAAGATCCGTCTAAAAGTGATGTATCTGGGTTAATATCATTCATAAAGAGAGAAGTGGAGTGCAGAGAAAGCGCATTGAATGTGTTTGGAAGGGGCCCGAGTGAGGATTCTGTGGATAAGAAACAGAACAGCTCGAGCTATAAATTTAACCCTAAGAGGCATAACACTCCATCGGCAGCTGCGTTAAACATGAGTTCCGCCTCAAATAAATTCTGCATATTTTGCCGCAGTACTCAACATTACAGATCGCAATGTAAGAATGTATCGGATGATAATAAACGAGCTAAGTTAAAGAAAGAAGGCAGATACTACAAATGTTTCAGGCGTCATTTATCAAAAGATTGCAAACTTAAACTCAAGTGCGATATTTGTAATAGTTCGTCACATATCCAATTATTTTGCAAGAGAGTGAGTGAAACCGCATCAAATGCAGATCCGCCTGAAATAGAAACTCTTGTAAGTACGTCTCATTCAGACCATAAATCAGTTTTATTACAAACTTGTAGCGCTCAAGCTTCCTCTGAAGATAAGCTAATAAATGTTAATATCCTTTTTGATGGCGGATCAGAAAGGACTTTTTTGCTCAGAGAAGTAGCTGAAGCACTTGATTTAAAACCATTAAGAAAGGAAAAATTACTAATTTATTCATTTGGAAGAAGAATCCCAGAACCTTCAGAGTTTGATCTGGTTAAGCTGAATATTAGAGGCTTACGAAACCCAGATATTTCTTTCCAAATGGAAGCATTAGTTACTAATCACATTTCAGGCGCAAATTTTGGAAATCAAAAGGTTCTGTCTCTGAAAATAAAAGAAATCGCTGAACTGCATAACCTTGACCTCGCGGAGTGCTCACGAGGGAAAATTCAGCTACTCATAGGAATGGATTATATTTTTGACATTATTAAGGGAGCCCCAGTGAAAGTATCCAAAAATTTATTTACTCAGAAGAGTGCATTTGGGGATATTATTTCGGGTAAAATCCCAATGACCTCCAATAACTCAACGGCTTGCTTTCGTGTCTCCGTTGAAGATGATCTGAATGAACAATTAAAAGCGTTATGGGAAATAGAAGCGATCGGATGCGACACAGAAAAAGAATCCACACATGATTTAGAGTTTCGTAGAGAATTTGAAAATAATTTAACGTTCGCAAACGACAGGTATGAAACAAAATTGTTATGGAATGTACCGAAGACTCAAGAAGCATATAAATTAACAGCAGACGTAACAATTATGAAAGAAGATGGGTTGAACTTAAAATTTGAAACAAATTCCCCCGAACTCAAGAAAAAATGGGAAAACAATAAAACTATTTTCGAGGAGAATACATACCCTGATGCTGAATTAAAGATTCTTGGATTAAAATGGTTCTATGATGAGGACACTTTGGGAATCGACATACAATCTTTAATTACATACATTAAAAGGAAACCTCCATGTACTAAACGGATAATTCTAAAATCAGCAGCTCAGATTTTTGACCCTATTGGATTTATTTCGCCCTTTGTTGTGCGCATCAAGAGTCTTCTACAACAATTGTGGATTAAAGGGGTAGACTGGGATGAAGAACTGTCTTTAGAAGTGAAGCAAAAATGGTTGCAGTGGTGCAAAGAAATTCCTCTCTTATCAGATTTCAAAATACATAGACATTATTTTCCTAATGGAGATTTGCATGACATTCAACTTCATGTATTTGGAGATGCAAATAATGTCTGCTATGGAGCTGTCTCTTATTTTAGGTTTCAGAGCAAAGAGAAAGAATTTCATACATCATTTATCATGTCCAAATCTAGAGTTGCACCTTTGAAAACATTGACTCTTCCTCGATTAGAATTAATGGCAGCTCTTATAGCATCTAGGTTAGCAAAATACATCAAAACCCTTTTCCCTAAAATTAGAAAAGTTTTCCTTTGGTCTGACTCGACCATTGTTTTGCATTGGATCAAAGGATCAGCCCGAAATTGGAAGCCTTTCGTTGCAAATAGGGTAACAGAAATTCAGAGCCATACTGATCCGCTGAACTGGAAAAATTGTGATGGCAAATTAAATCCCTCAGACGTGATTACAAAAGGTTGTCATGCTGAAGATCTACTGCATTCGGAAAATTGGTTTCACGGCCCTGCCTTCCTGAAGTTACCTGAGGAAGAGTGGCCAGCAGGGAAAATGCCACCTTTGAAATTCGAAGAAATTCAAAATGAAAGAAGAACCAAAGTTGAATTCTCCTTACATTGTGGAACCAAAATGGATAACTACCACAAGGAATCTTTCTAAAATTTGAAAATTACAGTTCCTGGAAAAAATGAAAAAGATTATGACGTTTTGAAAAATCAAGATATTGCATTCTTTCATGACGTCATCGAGAGATCGCTCCCTCGATGACGTCATGAAATAATGCAAAATCTTGATTTTTCAAAACGTCATAACTCGGTCAATTTTTGTGGTAGAAGAGTGATTTTTTTTTAGTTTTGAACGTTACAGTGTCAAGAATGTTTTACTAAATATGATTGATAGGACTGGGGGGCTGTATAAAAATTTAAATTTTGTAACTCTTTCAAAATTTGATTTTTTGAAAAACATTGAATAAACCCAAAATTCCTTTCATAATTTGGAGATTTTTTCCTAAATAAACTATATGCTTATCTCTAACGGTTTAGAAATTAGCTATTGGTCCACGATTGGAGTGGACATCCTGTATGTGGTTACATGAATTATTTGCATGTATATCTGAGTATATATGAATGTACATCTGTCTACCCAAGTACATACACGGAACATATTTATGTGTATAAGTACAAGTATAAATGAGTACATACGTGTATAAACAAGTTTTTCCATATATAGACGACTATTTACCTGAGAATAAATGTATAGTATTTACTTCAACATGTATATATACGTGTTTACATGTGAATGGCTTAGATGCAAAACTCACATTATCCACTTTTGCTAACTTTCGGAAAATCGCAAAAAACTTTTTCACATTCATACCCCTTGTAAAACGCTTTGAATTTTTTTTAGTAATTAGGTAATTGCAACATAAACTGTTTAAACACCCTTAAAACCTCGCTCCAATAGCATTTTTTTTTTGTAATTTAGCTTCAAAATTTGGAGAATGTGAGTTTTGACACGAAACGTGGTCAAATGTGAGTTTTGCACCCAACACAAATGGATAATGTGAGTTTTGAACCGAAACTGTTTGAAATTAAAAAAAAAAAAAAACAACTAGAACCAGGAAAAGAAGCTTTGTCATTTCTCTTTAGCTAAATACATTTTTTCAAAGACGATTTACAACATGATGCCTTTTTTTAATTCAGCAATAATAATGAAGGCGGATAGTGTA
Source organism: Uloborus plumipes (assembly GCA_038373865.1). Taxonomy (NCBI): domain Eukaryota; kingdom Metazoa; phylum Arthropoda; class Arachnida; order Araneae; family Uloboridae; genus Uloborus; species Uloborus plumipes. The sequence goes on along the minus strand of JAXGGA010002095.1, from coordinate 107,605 downwards.
AAAATTAAAAATAAAAAGTGCTTTCTCATCCAACTGTTTTCCTAACAAATTCAGATAGGGTTTTACAAAACACACGAAAAATTAAACATTTAAATGGTTGACTTCTTCAGTTGGCTGACAAGTTGGGTCGTTTGAATCGATGTCAGTTGTAAGGAATGGGCGTGGGGTGAACATTATATCAAGGCTTGCAAGACACATTAAGAAACATTTATTAACATGGAAACACAAACGCGGCCGAAGCCGTTCGAACTACACTCACGAATACACAAGACTGATCTCTATACGGTTACAGTTACAAGAGACACGATTACGATTAATGATGAATATATAACATCCCTCCCCCCTAAGTTTTAAAGTCCTTTAACCATTCCGGTGGACGCCTGTTCCTAACAGGCCTCTGAGATTGTGGGCTAGGACCGGGGCTGTTTACAGTCACTGCGTCAGGAACATCATCATCTGCTGAAGACTGCATTAAATCATCAGATGCTTCAGGAAAGTCCTGAGAAGTTTCTGAACGTGATCTCTGAGGAAATTCTGGATAGAATTCGTCGGAATCATCAGAGATATCTGATTGAGTATTGGAAACAACCCGGCTTCTCAGTTGATCAACGTGTCTTCTCCACACTAAGCCGTCATCCGTTTGTACCTGGTACATAGTCATACTTAGAACTTCAATAATTGTAGCAGGAACCCATTTTTTATGAGGAGGAAATCCTAGTGCATAAACAGTCTCTAAAGGAGCAAACATTCTTACTTTTGTGCGATTATTCAAACTGTCACTTTCTTGTTTTGCGTTAATGGCTTCCGATAAGTCAGGATGCAATTTGTCAAGACAAGTTTTTAATCGTCGATTCATCAGTAGTTCTGCTGGAGACATACCTGTAGTAGAGTTTGGTATGGTGTGTTGAGCTATTAAGAATGCTGCAAGTCTATATTCCCAATTTCCGGAAATAATTCTCTTTAAGGAATTCTTAGTTGTCTGCACCATGCGCTCCGCCTGTCCATTTGAAGATGGGTGATGTGGAGCTGTAGGAATGTATTTAATACCATTCCTCACCAAAAAATCTTGGAATGCTTCTGAAGTGAAGGACGGACCATTATCTGAGACGAGTGTATTGGGTATACCATGAGTGGCGAATAACTTCCTCAATGCATTTATTGTTGCTGAAGAATCAGTGGAAGGAACCCGCACAACCTCTAACCACTTCGAAAATGAGTCAACCACAATAAGGAATAACGAATTCTGAAACGGACCAGCATGGTCAATATGGATTCGAGTCCATGGAGTCTTCGTGTTTTCCCAAGGAATTACTGTTTTCGGAGGTGCATTTCTGGTCTGTTGACATATCTCACATGAGTTGACCATCTTTTCCACATCTTTGTCGATGCCTGGCCACCAGACATAGCTTCGAGCGAGTGCTTTGGTTTTAACAATACCCTGATGAGTATTATGCAATATTCCCAATAGGTCAGCTTGAGCTCTTTTTGGAATTATCACTCTTGATCCCCATAGCAAGCAACCTTTGTGAACAGACAATTCAAGCTTCCTTGTGTAAAATGGTTCAAATTCTTTGTCGGGTTTTTCTTCAGGCCATCCCCTCCATACCCAGTTGAGAACTCGGGATAAAATGGGATCTTGGGCTGTAAGACGAGCTAAATCGGCAGATTTCAAGAGTGGCTTCTTTAAAGCTTCCAACAACAAAATTTCCTTTGGAGGATTTTCTTCGTTTGCTGAAATTGGTTGTGGAAGACGACTGAGACCATCAGCATTAGTTATTTCCTTTCCTGGTTTATATATTAAATTGTAGTCGTATGAACTTAACATGATCGACCACCTTTGCATTCTTGGCGAAAGCATTGAAGGTATAGGCTTGTTCGGAGCTAAGAGTCCTAGTAACGGTTTGTGATCAGTGCGAATTTCAAATTTTTGCCCAAATAAAAAATTATGGAACTTCTTTACGCCTTGAATAATAGCCAATGCTTCCTTATCGATTTGTGCATATCGGCGTTCTGTCTTATTCAGTGTTCGTGAATAATACGCTATTGGAGCTTCCGTGCCATCTTGTAGTTGATGACTTAGCACTGATCCGATTCCAAATTGAGATGCGTCACAAGTTAAAATGATTGGCTTCTTTTCGTCAAAATGAGTAAGTAGAGTTTCCGCTGATAACAGTCCTTTTACCTTCTCAAATGCAGATTGATGAGTATTTGTCCACGTCCAGCAAGCATCCTTGTCTAAGAGACGATGAAGGGGTTCGGCTACGTCAGCCTTATTCTTCAAAAAGACATGATAAAAGTTTAAAAGTCCTAAAAATGCTTGAAGTTCTTCCTTGGACTTGGGAGTTGGAGCATTGCGAATTGCATCAACCTTTTCTTTGGTTGGCTTGATTCCATCTTTATCGATATGAAATCCTAAATATTGAATACTTGAAGCTCCGATGATGCACTTTTCTTTGTTGAGTCTTAAGCCAGATTCTGAAAACTTCTTTAAAACTTGCCTAAATCTTTCAGCAAGTTCTTGCATCGATGATCCTTTTATTAACACATCATCAAAATACGGCAGCACACCAGGAATATCCGATAACAGTCTTTCGATAAACTGTTGAAAAATTCCGGGAGCAGAAGATATCCCAAATTGTAAACGCTTACATTTAAATGCGCCCTTATGAGTAACAATGGTCTGGGCCATAGCACTATCTTCATCAACGGTAAGTTGTAAATAAGCTTGAGAAAGATCTAGTTTAATGAAATAACGACTACCTGCAAGCTCAGCTAAAACTTGACTCACAGCAGGAACCGGATATGGGTACTGTCCCAAAGCTTTGTTTAAGGTACATTTGTAGTCACCACAAAGTCGTATTTCCCCATTTGATTTTAGGATTGGAACCACAGGAGTTGTCCATTCTGAATAATTTACTGGCTCAATTGCTCCTTGCTCTTGCAAACGCTGTAATTCCCTTTCGATTTTTTGTTTCAATGCATATGGCACAGTTCTAGCTTTTAACTGGATTGGTCGAATATTTGGATCTAACTTGAGAGATATGGGTGTACCTTTATAAGTCCCTAATTCATCTTTAAAAACATCTGGAAATTCTTCCACTACACTGTCCAGAGTTAAGTTACTGATGCTGTGAACTCCAATAAGTTTTATTCCCAGTGGTTCGAACCAGTTAGTCCCTAGCAAGCTCTCTCTAGCCTCTTTGGCAATTAGAATTGGAAGGTTACCCTTGAAAGACGAATACTCCACATTGACATGGCACTGTCCTAAAATTTTGACAGAATTCTTGTTATAATCTCTAATTGTATAAGGACAATCTTCTAATTTTGGAGGATTAACGGGAAAAAGTCCTTTAAATGTAGAGTTATCAATGATCGTAACTTTAGCACCTGAGTCTACTTCCATAACAACTGGCGAGTTATTAATATGAACAGTAGCTTTCAATTTTGAACAGTTAACACTATTTACACGTAAATATTTTAGCTGTAAAGACTCAACATCAGGAACAGTGTCAATCGAATTTGCAGAATTATTATTTATATTTTTCTTGAAAAATTGTTTGTTATTTGGAAAATTGTTGGATTTATTTCTACATACCTTGGCGATATGTCCTTTTTTCTTACAAACATAGCATTCAGCATCTCTAAATTTACATTGGGTTCTAGGGTGATTACCCCCACAGCCTGAACACTTCTTACCGTTTTCACGATCTTTGTTTACATTCGGTTTCTGATTCCACTTTTGAGTTGAGTTGTTATTCTTGGCTTGAATCCGTTTCACGGACAACGAATCCGAATTTCGTATTTCTTTTACGTTTCTACTGGCAGATTCTGCTGCTATAGCTTTTTCCAGGGCGTCTGAAAACGTCAGTGATGTTTCAGCTAGTAATCTTCGCTGTAAATGTTCATCTCGAATTCCGCAAACCAGTCTATCTCTTAACATCACGTCTAACGATGCTCCAAAATTACAATGTTCTGACAATCTTCTTAATTCCGAAACAAATGAAGAAACAGTTTCATCGTTTAGTTGTTTCCTGCGATAAAACAAATACCGCTGAAAAATTTCCGATGGTTTTGGCGAAAAATGAGCTTTGACGGTTTTTATTAAGTCCGGGAACTTGATGCTCGTGGGAACGCTCGGCGATACCAGTGAACGAATTACGGAATATGTGTCTGGACCACATACACTCAAAAATACCGCACGTTTTTGTTCATCTTCTTCAATGGAATTCGCTGCGAAAAAACATTCTAATCTTTCGTAGTATGAGTCCCACGCCAAAGGTTTCGATATGTCGAAATGTTCCAAAGTTCCAATAATTGACATGATGAAAACAAATTCGCAGTCAATATTCGAAATAAACACTTAAAATGCTCTTGTTTCTTGCAATTGATCTTGATCTAATCGAAAAACAACTTACAAAACATGTAGAATTGCCTTCGCGTTAGTTTCGATTTTGTTCACAAAGAACGCACTAAGTTCGAACTGCTGTTTCCGAGCTGATTCTTGATCCACTTCCTCGTCACCAGAATTGTAAGGAATGGGCGTGGGGTGAACATTATATCAAGGCTTGCAAGACACATTTAGAAACATTTATTAACATGGAAACACAAACGCGGCCGAAGCCGTTCGAACTACACTCACGAATACACAAGACTGATCTCCATACGGTTACAGTTACAAGAGACACGATTATGATTAATGATGAATATATAACATCAGTATTCCCATCTATGATACTTTTATAAAACAGCAACTCATTATTGTCTCTCCAATTGTCACCATAATGCTTCTTTAACAAGTTATTGACGTCCACCTTTAGTTTGTTGGAGGGATAACAGAAGGTTTCATATATATAACCTGCTTTCTTGGTTTTAATATGGGTTTAACTTCTGAAACGTCTGATGTGTATTCTCCTCTAACAAGAACATTGTTCTGTTTGGTTTTGGTCATGATTATTCTCCTACAAGACGCAAGATGAAAGTGAAATTGGACCGGTTTTTTGAAAAATTTGTCTTTCTCATTTTTCCAGTCATAAACTTGGCAATCTTCACCAACGTTAACAACTTTGGCATGCTCACTAATAATGTTAGTGTACTCTTTTGGTTGAAAAATAACTTCTTTTTTTCGGATGGCGTTTTCTGTAAACCCAAAAACCCGATCTGGAGGCAAAAAACTGTGACCCGTTATGGGAAAGAAAAGCTCGATTCTCTTTATGTTTTTTGGTGCATTTCTGACGAGCCAAAAACTAACCATTGACAAAACAATAGAATTTTTGTTCTATCCCCCACATCCATCACATAGCAATCGTACTGTCTCAAAAGGTCTTGGCATTTCAGTTGTCAGTAATATATGGGAGAAACTGCCCCCCCCCCACTGCCCCCCTAAATGACGGGCCTGGAGGGGGGAGTGTGAAAACTCAATGTCAATAAAAAAATTACGTCCACTTGTATGTAAATACATTTGCTTTCTAAAAGTAGGGGGGGGGCAATTGACCCCCTGCCGCTCTAAATGACGGGCCTGCAGAAATTGTCTTGCACTTATAGATTTCTCTAATGCTATTGAACAGGAGTGGTTACTTGGTACAGAACAGTTTGGTAAAGTTTAAACTAAATTCATATAAATATTTGGTCTAGTACCATACTAACCTTGCTTTTTTAACTTTAGCTCGCTTCCAATGCTCAGGTGTCTTTTTCTTCTTTGCGGTTAGTCCTGTGGAAGGCTGAACTAATTCGTCCATTATACTGAGTAGTAAAGTTACAACTGTGATACCAAAACTAAATAAAGTCTAATCAAGCACCAAAATGAGAGTTCAGCGTAGAATGTTTGAATTCAATCCCATGACGCACTAAAGCGCTCTCTGATTGGTGGACTGGAGAATGTGAGTTTTGCTCCAAACAAGCTGTTGGATAATGTGAGTTTTGCATCCAAACGTGATTTTTAATATTTTTTTATGCATTAAAATATTGGTTTTGATCCAAAACAGTATTACAGCTCGATTGTCCTTTACAAGACGAACACGGTGATATGCATAACTCAAAATCGCAAAATTTGGAGAATGTGAGTTTTGCATCTAAGCCCTTCATGTGTGCATACATATATACTCATGTTTACATGTACATATTCATGTAGACATGTACATACTTTTTTATGCATGTGTATACTTGTGAACACACAAACATACTCATATGTACACGTATTTATGTGTATTCACACATGTTCCTCTTTTTGTGCAAACATGTATATACTCATATATTCACAAATTTACCCTACTTGTGTGTACACATTTATGTAGGTACATAAATCTATTCATCTATATACTCTTGTGTACCATATTTTCGGGTAGATAAGCCGCACCACCGTATACGCCGCACTTCGCAAAATTCCGGAGAAAAAAATGTGTTTCATCAGATACGCCGCATCGGCGTATAAGCCACATAAAACGTAGTTAAAAAAAATTTCTGCAAGAACCTATGCTGCAGTATACTCGTATTGACATCGTTAAAAAACAATGACAAAGAATTAGTAACATTGATTTGAAAATAGTGTTTCAATATCATAGATAATTAAAACGTTGCAACATTTTGGCGATAACTGCAACTTATAGTAACCCTGTCCTACTCTCTGGTAGTCTCTACAGCAACCTTACTTCCCATTCCCTGCAAGGGCAGCGAGCGATTTTGTTTTTCTGGTGAGCAATTTTGTTTTTCGTTTGGAGTTATTGTTGATGTTTTTTTTTCCTTAATTTATTCCCTTCCTTATCACTGGCGATTTTGATTTTTTATTTGTTTTTCGTTTGGATTCGTTTTTTGATATGTTGGTTATTGTTGATGGTTTTTTTTTCTTAATTTATTCCCCTTCGTTATCAGATCTAGGAAAATAAAATAACATCTGAATAAGCAGAAATGCTGTTACCCTTTTTAAAATAGAACTGTTCAAGGGCGTTGCAGTAGTGCAGTTTTCGATGTCAGACTCTAATTTGCTTTGTTTTAGGAAAAAATAAACATAGCATGTACTTTTAAAAAATTAAAAAAAAAGACAAAAGAAAAAAAAACTTTTACATCGTATAAGCCGCCATGGCGTATAAGCCGCAGGAGTTAAAATCCAGCTTTTAAACACGTATAAGCTGCGGCTTATCTACCCGAAAACACGGTATATATAAAAACACGTGCTGATACGTATTAATTCTTATTTCTGTAAATACCCTGTATATATTTGTGTATATAAGTATATACATGTGTAAATGTATATACAAGTGCATCTACATACAAATACATATTTAAGTAAAAAAAAAAAAACATTTTTGCAGGCATATATTTACAGCCTATATACACATCTAAACTCTTATATGTACTTATTTTGCATGTTTATGTATGTACTATAGACCAGTATATGTAGACACACATGACAGTATAACCCGTATGCCCTAGTAAACTCAGTTGTATTTTGTCCTGAAAAACTAACTTTTTAATAAAATTAATCATTAACTACAATCTGCCTCTTCAGTTAAGATTAATTGAATTTAGAAGAATGGTATACATTATGCTTAATCCTCTTATGACCACTTAACCCTGTATTACTTGAATTGTTCTAAAATACTTTTTAAAATAAATACAGATAGCTGCTAATAAGTAAGTGTTCTTAAGACATATCAGAAACATCCTGCGCAAAATTCTAATAAACAAAATTTCCCAGCAAAATTAAAAGAGGTGTGTGTTCCACTTTTAAAATATTTCATGAACAAACAAAACCAGTTTTTCTTAAATAAAATATTTCCAGTAATAAAATTTTGAATTTTAAATATAATTTCTAATTGCTCATTTCTATAATAAAAATTTTGCACTCATTCAAACATTTATTTATAAGCTACGGCCATTTATTTCAGATATGACCACTTTACCACACCAGACCCTAATGAGTAATGTGATACTCTTCTTACTTTTTTGTATCTACTTTTTTATAGGGTTTTGTTTTTCATTTCCTATGATCCAAACGGGTATAGATGAAGGTATTCTTGTAACATGGACAAAAAGTTTCAACTGCCCAAATGTTGTTGGAAGAGAAGTAGTTAAAATTTTGAAAAATGCATTGGAAAAGAGACAGGTAAATTTGCCCTTAAAATTAGATTGTTGATATTTAATGCTACTTGTTTTCATGAGCATTTGTTTTTTTAAGGGTGTTGCTATTGATGTGGTTGCCATTATAAATGACACTACTGGCACTATGATGATGGGTTCATATCTTGATAAAAGAAGTGCTATTGGATTAATTTTAGGCAAGTATTCACAATTTATTGCATTGTTGCACTGGAATCAACATCTTTTAACTATTTTCAAAGCTGCCAGATTTTGGATCTTGATGAATTTTGAATCACTGTAATCTTTTACCAACTAGTAGTTTTTGAATTTTGCGAATTTTAGTTTTAAAAAGAAATGTTTTCACTAAAGGTACTCTTGCAAAATTACCTTGAATACTTTCTGATATTTCATTACAACATGATAAAATTCTCCTGAGTTTTGAAAAATAAGCAAGTAGTTATGGCTTATACCACTGAAAATATCCGCTCAAACAATGATGGTTTGGTGTTAATTGCACAGAGCTAGTGAATTTCACTTCACCAAATTTATAAATTAGACAAAAGTGAACTTGTGCACAGTATTTTAATATAAAATTTGAACATAACATAAAAGTTAAGAGAGTCACATCAAAAAATATAGAACCTCCCACACACACACTTAATTTTTTATTTCAGTAGTACTTCCGGAATAACAGACCATCTCGGGATTGTACATTTTGTCCATTATTGGGTGGTGTCTGCTATTAGGGATAATTACTTTGTGATTATTTTGCTACATCAACTTGTGCAGCGTCTTTGATTTGATAACATATTTGTTAGCACAGATAGATTAGTTTTTTTTAAAGAAGTTTCACTTTTTAAATTTTTCTTTCTTAATTTTCGGGAAACTGGTGTAGTATTTGATAGAGATGGTTAGAAGAATCTAACAGAGAGTCAATATTTTTTTTTAAACTGGGGAAGGGTGCTTTCGATTCATTAGTTGAATATTTTTAATTATTGTGAAAATACAAGACACCTCTTATAGGAGTGAAATCAAAAGATTAATTGTAATGCATTTTTTGAAATTATCCCCATAGTCTGGAAATGATAGTGTGTTATATTTTATTCAGGGACATCATCTTAAATTTGGCTTTCTTCTTTTAACTTTTTAATTTCTCTTCTACTACTTAAATCACCAAAATGATGCCCAAAAGAAATGCCCAATTTCAGGACTTTAAACTTAACTTCTTCTCTTTCATTTTCTTATCTAATGAGAATTCACTTTACTCAATGACGGCTTGAAATCTTTTTCATTTATTTTCATGTCAGAGAAATACCGTAAAATCCCGAAAGTAACCCCCCCCCCCCCCATTGATTATAACCCCCCTCCCCTTTTTTGGAAAAAAGTGAAATATCTCTTATCCTGAATATACTGTATAAAAAATCTCGATTATAACCCTCCCACCTGAAATGTATCAGTTTAGTTTTGAAAATAGGGGGGGGGGGTATTTTCAGGATTTTACAGTAAATGAAAACAAATATTTGCACTAGTTGTACAAAACAGTGTAGATCTCACATTCAGAGGGGGTTTCCAGAAGGATAAAGAAGGGCAATTGCCCCCTTTCAAAAACAAATAATTTAAATAAAACCAAGAAAAAGAAAAAAAAATGCAAAAAATTGATTAATTGATGGTGGGTGCAATTTCTAAATTAATTGACCAGTTTAGTTCTGGTAAGTTGACTCCTGGTATATCTATATTGAATTGAGAAGTGGAAATTAAGTTGAGTTACTATGCAGCACTGCTAGGACTGTAACCTAAGGTAATACAGTCGCAAAAACACTTCCCTTTTTGCTTTATAATAAAGTTTCCACGAAACAAAGGCTTTTTTTTCAACATTGTTATTATACGCGATCTTCCTGTGCATAGTGAAAAATGTTATTTTAAAAAGTGACTCCCACAGACCGGTCGTTTCTAAATTTTCCAATGTGTGTGGGAGAGGGGAGATTATATTCAATTCATTTCGTAGGTAAAAACGCAAAACGTACACAAATACATGATTTCATTTTGTTTCTAAAGTCTGGGGAGGGGGGGAGGGTAGCAAAGAGACCGACCCCTCCAATAACCCTAATGATGGGAATCCATCCACCGCAATCCAATTTGAGCTTACTTACATTCGTGCAATAATTTGCTTCTTCTGCCTTGGCCTTGTTTCTGAACATAACCGCTAAAAATGATATCAACCTCTAAGTTTTGTCCTCCAGTACAGTAATAGCAATTATAGCATAATAAAGAATGTTTTTGCCTCATTTAAATGTTGCTTCAGTAAACATTGTATATTAATGCAAAACTAATAGAAAATGTATATTGCACACCGAGAACAATAATTGAAATTATTTTTTTTTAAATTTCTTTTTCTTTTTGTTCTAGAAAATAAAGTTCGCGTAATTAATAAATTAAAGTTGCATTTATAAAATAGTGTAAAAATTTAATGCATAAAATAATGTAAAAATAAAATATCCTGATAATTTATATTTACTTGCAGTTAAATGTATTCGAATTTAAGTATTCAAAATGCATGTATAAGGTCTGTTAGAAAATGTTCATCCTTTAGGCAAAGGAAAATACTGGTAAAGTTGAAGCGTTGATAACCCAATCACTCTCAAATTATTCCAGTTTCTGAATAAAGCTATGTTCAGTTGTCGTGCAGCCCTTACGTCCTCTCTTGTTTGAAACCTCCTCCCTTTCAATCGCTTCTTATGTTTAAGAAACAGCCAGAAATTAATAGGGGCTATATCAAGAGAGGTAGAAATCTATTAAACCACAAGAGTCAGATTTTTAGCCAAAAAAATCAGAATAATTAAGTGCAAGAAAGGTGTTGAAAAATTCACTGAAAACATCTTTTGAATAGTTTTTACTTGGTAGTCACCTAGTTACTGGCAAAGTTTAATGCAATAGTGTTCTAGTACAGTTATTTTTTCTTTTTCCCTAAAATTGAAAAAAAAAAGTCTCTCACATTACTTTATCTCAATACATGTTATTTGTCAGCAACTGGTGTGTTATAGATATACATGAATGCAACAGTTAGCACATGCAAGCGCTTTTGATTCATATCTATCAGGTTTTTGAGAAAGAAGTATAAGTTTGAATTATTTTCTAACAGGCCTCTTATGTTCAATATACAATTTGATTTTTCTTAAAACATATTTTCCTCACATTTAAAATTAGGTACTGGCTGTAATGCTTCATACTTCGAAAAAGTTGAAAGAATTCATAAATGGGAAGGTCAGCATGAAGGCATTAAAGAGGTTTAATTTTTTTCTGTTATAGTTGATTTACAATTTGAAAAATATTTTTAATAAAGTTTCCTTAATCATCTCTATGGAATTAAAAACTCAGCTTTAGATCTGTAGTTCATGTATGTCTACTTTATATGCTTGAAGAATAATCTTTCAATTGATTTTCATTTTCTTTCAATATTATACTTCATATGAAAAAAGGATTCTAATTATTTTTATGATTTGATGCTGGTTTCCTTGCTTGAATTTCTCATTTACATGCTATTCATCACACCAAGATAAAGAGCATTTCCCTGTGCCAATATTTATATTAAAATCAAATTCATGTACACTCATAGCTTTTCTGTCATGTTTTAAGCATTTTTCTCCAATGAAGAGGCTCCATTGCAACTGTGAGACAACTGTTTACTGTATTTTTAAAAGTTTTTTTACTTATGCTTTCATTTTAATCACAATAATAGGTATATTGTTGAAGTAAACAATTATTAAAAAAAATAATAATAAATAAATAAAATTGCTTTTTCCCAACATATTTATCATGCTCTAATGGCATTTAAAACCTGTATCTTATTTTACTTGATCTACTGTTAAATTATTTGTACCTTTTATCGAATATAAAATTAAATAACTGTTCTCAAAATTTTCTCTTATTTTACCATCAAATATATTTAATAAATATGTAGAGCAATGCACTAAATATACTGACTGTTTCAGTTGATCAGTAATACAATGTCCCCAGAATAAATATCAAAGAATTCTATTTTACTCATTTCATTGATTTGACATGGGATAGCAATAAGAGAACATACTGTTGGTAATAGCAGCACATACAAAACATGTAAATTCTCAGTTCATAGACCTATCATTTAGGCGGGTCAATTGCCCCCCCCCCCCCCCCTTGCTTTGAGAAATCAGTGTAGTTACATAAAAAGGTACCTTGATTTTTGTAGTTTTCCCATGATATTCGTATTGGGTTTGCACCCTTTTGCAACCCTCCTGGAACAATTTGAAATAATGGGCCTGGCAGTTCATTGACATGGTTTTCATCTGTACTCAGAGGGATTCACATGAAAAGCTTCCGAAGTTGATTATGGTTGCGAGACAGGAATTAACAGGCTTCAAACCTAGAATGGTAGTTCGCTTTAGACGCATGGAATAATCCATTTCTGACTTTGTTGAGGAATTCATAATACTCATACTCTCAGTGTAAAACGAATGCAGAAAATACCAAATTTCAGGCATAATCTTCCACCATTAACAATGCAGTTTACTGCCTGTCCTTACTGACTGAGACCAGTAATGTGAGCCTAGAATTGTCAGGGCTAACGGACAAGCAACACCATGTGAAATGTCCACTTAAATCAACATGAGACATACAATAGGCCTGTCCGTTAAGGCAATAGCTAAATTTGGCATCAAGGAGATATGGCAACAAAAGACTGATTCAAGTGCCTTCACAACCAGCTTGAGCAGGATCCATTTACGGGAGCTCCTAGTGTTGGTCAGTGTGGCCTCCCAAAAATTCCCTTATCCAGCAAATTTTGTCTGACGTTTGGCGAATTTGGAAACAGTATTGCAATATTGAAATTTATTTAAATGCCTGATGGCTTTACTCATTAGATGTGGGTGTATCACACACCGAGAATGAAAGGGGCATATCCTCGTGTAGTTAAGACCTTATGGGTAGAGTTTGAGTGACATAGAGTCGACAAAGCCATGAACACAAGTTGTTTACAAGACACTGCATATAGTTTCTGGTGTTGCCTCTATAGTAGGGGGGGCTGTTTTCACATATCATAAACTGGCTCCTCTGGTTCAACTCAGGGCTATTCAAGACCAATCAGAGCCCTTTGCCAAATTGGTTGCTACTCCCCCTCCCCTCTTACCACATAAAACACACAGAACTTACACTACACCAATTCCTAGCCAGGGCCCCTAAAAGGCCTGGCCGATAGTTTCTGACTAGGCTGCCATGAATTCTTGCTGACCCTGGTCCAACTGAACTGCTGACTAACTAAAAACTTTTTTGTCAGCTACTTATGGACTTCATCTACTCAAACAATGATGATATTTTTAGGAATGGTATTGCCTCATGTTAAACTGCTCCAAACAATTTCAATTTTCTGGGGAAACATTTTTGACAGTTCTAGTAAATGATGTTGCCACCTAGATCACTTGAAATGAATTCCATGAATAATATATGTTACATAATGGAGAGATAGTTTGCACAAAATACCGCAACAGTAACACTTTCGCAATTCTGAACGTCTCTAGCGACAGCATGACTCGACATTTCTTTAGGGGACTTTTGACAACTTCTTGAGCTTTTTCTATGTCTTGTTGTTGCATATATCTGAGCAAAAAGAAGTCAAATATATTAGGAGCCATCTCTTGACTTGTCTTGTTGTTTTGTATAAAGTTGAATAATTAACTGAAATACCATTCTCCCAGATAAAATTTTTTTTTCCTATTTTTTATTTCCTACCTGCTTTATGCATAGTTTCCAATAACACTCAGATGTTTTTGTCTTCGGGATCTGTTCAGGTGCTTGCTTTTTTACATTCCTTGTTCCTTCCGTTTGAAGGTGAGTGTTCTGTGTTTTCTTGGTTTCTTTCAAGGCTCTCGGGGGAGATAACATGTTTTTGGGACCCTCCCACATGTTATATAGAAAGAGCCTTTTCGAACCAAAGTGTGGTCTTCCCCCTGATGAAATGCTACACTTTGGTTCGCTTTTGTATTTTGGTTTTCATCTTTTCATTTTATTTGCCTGTTTCAATATTAATGTGCTGTTTTGTTTCTAGCGGCTTTGCGCTGACAGTTCAGTACAGGCTTTGATGTTCATGTATTTTTATATCTTTTGGGATTTTAATTCCCCCCCCCCTTTTTAATTATATGTATTTCTGTATTCTGTATTTATGTATTAATAAATATATATATATATATATATATTAGGTTATCATTGATATTGAATGGGGAGCATTTGGGGATAATGGAGTTCTAGATTTTATGAAAACAAAAGTTGACAAAATTGTTGATGATGGTTCCTTGCTTGTTAACAGCTTTACGTAAGTATGCTTACTGCATTTTAATCTGTTACATACTTACATGCATTTTCTGTTTTTATTATCACAAACAATGTTGATTTGATACTTCAACATAAATTGAGTAAATTTTTATTGAAAGGGTCTAAGTCAAATGATGAACAAGGTTGTGACTTACACTCTTTGAACAAAAAGTTATTTAATTTTAAATGAATGCTTCATAACTAGAACATGTTTTGTTTGAACGTTGTAGAATTTAATTTTGAGCTGTAACGTTGATCTTACTTTTTACATTGTTTGCCACTTGATGTTATTTTATGTTTAATGTATTATTGTGATGTGTTAAAAATTTAATTACTTAACCAATTTGAATATTTTAAGTATTGTTACTATATATATATATATATATATATAGATATAATGTTGCTAAATTTGACATTCATTCAATTAAAGTGGAGTACGCAAAGGGAGGTTTTAGGTTTAACTCCCCTCCTAAAGGGTTTAATTTTATATCAAAAGTTCACATATTAGCCAAATTTTATCATCAGTTTAGATTGTTTTTTTTATTATTTTTTTATTGATAAAGTATTGCTCAAGGCTGGAATAAAAAGAGAGGAGCGGGGATACATTTTCCCCGAGCAGCAGCAAAATTAGTGGGCGGCAAAAAAAGTAACTTTTTTTAACTATTTTTATCTTTGTTGATATTAAAAACTAAATTTCGAAAACACAACTGAGAATTGCCTGAAATTTGGATTTTAATACCTCAATTTCAAAAAAATTACCTGGAGACAGTATCCACCCTTCCCTCTTGTTCTTATCTAAGATCCTTTAAACTAGTTCTGAATTTGTGGGGCCCCTTGGGCCCAGTTCCCCACAAACCTGGCGTCTGTCCTCTAATGCATCAATTTCAGGTCCTGAGTAATTCATGGAATAATTCATTTTTAGCAGTCTCACAGATGCAAGAAGGACATGAGCTAATATTTAGAAAAGTGCCAATTTGAGTCCCAAGTGAATTTTCACTAGTATTTCAATAACTAGTTAAAAAATAATTTTCCTCAGAAAGAAGATAAGGTTCTGCTTTCATTTCATCTAATAACATCAGAAAAAAAAATTTTTTTTCTTCAGAAAATATTGTTTTTATACATCAAAAATCAGATCGGTAACGTGTCCCCAGTAGCAAAGCTTAGCATACAAACAGGTCATGCGCACTTTCTAACTTCCCCAAAAAACGCACTTGCACAAAAAACGATTCTATTTTTACCCCTTTGTTAATATTTTACTTCATTTTTGTTTTATTCGATTGCTGATTTTCTAGCTGATGCGAAATAAGCGTGTCCCAAGTTCCGCCGTCAGAGTGGTAACAATAACTTCCGATCTATGTTTAGGCTCCCAAAATCATTTCCTGCACCTATACCACGTGATACTGAGTACCTGGTGGGATGTTTTATCGAACCGTAATTAAAAATTTGCATTTCTGCATCTAAAATTGTAGGTAAGATTTTTTAAAGTGATTTTATAAAATGTGTGTCATTTGAGTCATCAGATCGGTAACACGCTCTAAAATGCGCAGTTTTTATTATTTTAAAAATTATTTTATATATAAGTATAGTCCTTTATTACAAGTGAAAAAACCACGTGTTTGATTTTGGTTTAGTGCGATCGACTCGGAAATAAAAACAAAACTTTGTCAGTTTGTCAGATCGGTAACAGTCAGAGCGGTAACATTGAAAAACAGCGAATATGTTACAGAACTAACTCACACGTTTCAGAATTATAAAAGCAAAAATCATAGGTTTTAGCCATATATATTGAATATTTTTGTTCTTAAAAAATGAAAAGCAATGAGTTTTAGTACAATTGCTTCATTTGTGATTTGTATGACCTAACAATAGAAGTTAGTAAAATAAGAAAAATTGACACTGCAGAAATTAAGTTAATTAATTATTATTATTTTATTTATTTATTTATTTATTTTTTTTTTTTTTGGTGCTTCAATTTCTCATAACTTCGCTAAATAACTAGATAATAACTAGCATGCTAAATTTGAATTTGTGATCAAGAAATTAAATTTCCTTCAACTAATTTAAGAAAAGCAAGTAGCAGAGTTGTGTGCTGAAAAAGTTGAAGTTGTGTGTTGTTTTAAAACAGTGGTTCTCAACCTTTTTACAGCTACCGCCCCCCTTTAGGACTGAAAATGTTTTCAACGCCCCCTTTGCGGACGGTTGTGAACCGGAAGAGGGGGAGAAGGAAAGGCAGTTTTCTTGACCGTTTTAACTCTATAATTTTGTCCAAACATATAGTTGAAAAATTACTATAGAGTAAAAAAAAACTTATAAAGAAGCATAAGATAGATATTTTTTTTTTAATCGGGCAGTTTTTTTCCTTTAAAAAGACCTCTTCCGTGTCAAAGAATCAACCAAAAGCCTACAACTGTTCCATTGAATGAGTGACCGATTTTGAACGTAAATTAGAACAAAAAGGTTTGAAATGATAATGCGCTGTTTTCAACATTTTTATTTGAAAACCAATAGGTATGTTTTGAAAAATACACTGCGTTCAAATAGTTCCCCAAACAGTCCAATCCCAAACCATGTTGCTCTTATTTAGTTGAAACTATGCAATATGCATCCCTCATTTTTATTATACACCTCATTTATTTCATTTTCTCATATTTTACTGCGGATGGTCAACAACAAAGCCGGGCTTTCGATTTTTCCCATACGGGGGGGGGGGGGGGGGACAAAGATTTGAAACTCCTGGCCGTACATGTCCTCCTTAAAGATTATAAATCAAATTTTAATTGGAGGGGGAAACTGAAAAAAGTCAAATTTACAAATTGCAATATAAGTTCTATTCAGAGAAATTCTTGTTGAGTATTTTATGGCTTTGAAGGTTAGATAGGATATTAGAGTAAAGACGGCGGTTGCTTTGAAAACGGAGTCTTAAAAATGCAGTTCCTTTAATCTTAGGTTTTGTGGTGTTAAGATTTAGATTCAGGTACACCAGTGAAATATTTAAAATTGACGTAATTTTAGCCAAGTTTTGGTAAGAGGGAGAAAAAGATCCCTAATGATTTTTTTTTTTTTTCAAAATTGAAAGTTTATTTAAGGCTAACTTTAGTCATGTTAGGGGGTCAGAGCTCCTCTGTTTTCGGTGTTTTCTGAAATTGAGATCCAGAATTTAAACTTTGGTGTTGTTCGGGAGATGCTTTCACAACACAAAAAGTCGGTCATGTCTGGCTACCTGACATGACAATCTTTCTAGAAATTTTTAGGTACCTGAAAACGTAATTCTAGGCTCTTGATTAGGGAAAGAGTAAGCGTCTAGTTCAAGATTCCCTCCCGTAATTATTTTTTTAAAAATCATTAGGCTATCTTTCAGAATGAAGGTTTCCATTGCTCTTCGACAGAAATGTCTAAAAACAAAATTTTAAGCTATGTAGGGGAAGACCGCCTATATTGGACCCCCTAAGAACAGGAGGCCTGTGTCGCTCAATGTGAAGCAAAACAGAAATACAAAATAGGGCATCGTAAGCTAAATTTAATCAGGAACCGCCCTAGAAGCTTATATTTTCTAAAAATATGGAAATTATTTTTTAAAAAATTATCTTACAAAAAGTTGCAAAAGTCCAATTTAGGAATATATGCGCCTATATTGAACCATGCGCTTCCTAAATTGGACCGTACCAGGAAATCATAGAATAATTTATGTTTGAACTATACATCTTTTTTCCAGGATTTGCAATAGAATTTCTTTTGCTTCGGTCTCATTTAGGCAGTGTTGATACACTCACCGATAGCATTTCATGCATTTAATCATGTTTTGCGCTTCATCTCTATGACAAATATTGCAATAACAATTGCTTTGTGCAGTTTCTTGCTTCTTCTTGTGTGACGTTTTCTGTTCTATGTTTTCTTTCATACGGCGTTAGAATGATTGCTGAGATAGCCTTCCTTTTTGTGTTTTCTATTTTTTAGGTAAATTGATATGTGAGCCTGGCCTTTATAAAATCATAGTTGAAGTTGACAATCATGCTTTGATGAGAACTATCCGCTGATTATGCAGAGCTTGTACTAATTTGAGTCGTAGCTAGTTCTTGTACATGGTGTACAACAGTACAACTTACACCGAACATGTAGCCTGTTCACTTTGAGTAGTTTTATCTGGACTACTTACCTCGAACTCTGCTCCAGCCAAGTCAATGCCGCTAAACACATGTCAATTAACAGGCCAAACTCCTGTTCTTTAGAATCAACTCACAACATTTGCCATGGCCTTGATTGAGGTTTACCCATAAGAGTTACCAAACAGTTCTTCTATTTGATATTGGGTAATGGATCTCATTGGATGTTCTCGCATCCATGTATCACACACTCGATTAAAATATGTAGACAGAGGATGAAAAAAGATAACATCTTGCATGGTGTGCTTTAAGAGAAAGCATTATTTCGCTCTCGTTAACCAAGTTTATTGCATCCATGCTCTTGGTTTAACGGTTTTGATGAAATATTGTATCAATTGTGTGAGTTATATCGTTTGTGATCCAACCTTTTTTTAGACAAGCATATTGCTCACAAGGGGGTGCTTTTACCATAAGTAAATACATGGAACGTATTCTTTTGAAAATAAGCATGGGAGGGAGGGAGGTGTAGCAATTCTGTTACACTCATGCAGCAAATAGCAAGTGTGTTTCTAACACGTTCACCACACATTACTGCTCCACACTGGTATTTACTTTTATATGTCGATATATTTTGGGGCTTTTAGGCAGTGAAAAGACCGGTTTCATCTACATTGAGCATTTTAGTAGCATATTTATTGTTTCTTTTAAAAATATTTTCGAGCAAATCGAAGAATTTCATTTTTTTCCTCGGTAAACCAGCATAAATTTTATTTAAATTAATAACTATGTTTAACAACCTGAAATTGCAACTTAATGGAAAAAGAGAAAAAGAAAAAATATTTCAAGAATTTGCAGCTTCTAGAAAATGTGCTTGATAAAAAAAAAAAAACGAATATCGTGAATAGGTGTTAAAGTATGCTTAAAATAATTTTAACTACGCTATTAAATCAGATGAGTCACTTATTTAATGTTACAATTAATGAAAAGTCTTGCTTAAAATCATATTCTTAAATTGGACCACCGGTCCAATATAGGAAAATTTTTTCGGTCCAATAAAGGAAAACATGCCATTTTTTATTCTTCAGCTTATTTCTCTGTCAAAAATTATCACAACCGTCCATGTAAATACATAGATGTGATCCTTATTGAACACAGATTATCATGCAATAACAGCAGTTTACCTCAGCTAACAAGTTTAAGTACTACCTTACTAGGTACAAGTCCGCAAAATAAGATTTTACACGTTTTCAACATAAATCATGCCGTAACTCAGGCTACACAGTTCGAAGACTGGTGAAACTTCATACACATTGATTTTATTCCTAAAACTTTACGTATCTACCGTTAAAGTTTAGCATAGATCTCTGTACTAGATTTTAAGCCCGAGGTCCAATTTAAGCAGTGGTCCAATATAGGCGGTCTTCCCCTATAGTTTTGTTAGAGAAAGAGGTGGGTGTACTGGATCTTTACCCGGAAGTGTTTTAAAAGTGAAATTTTCAAAACATTATTGTAAGTTTTTTTTTTTTTTTTTTTGCTATCTAAGTTAGTTGAGCAGGAAGGGGTGAGGAATTTAGGGCTTTTCTTCGAACAATTTTTAAATGAACATCAATAAAACAAAATTTTAGGCTATTTTAGATAGTTACGCTATGAAGGTGGGGACCCATCTCTAAAAACATTTTTGAAATTTAAGTGCTATATGCGAGTTCTGAGCTATCTTTGCCTGATGTCAGGAAAAGGATAAGGGCTCAGAAGATAACCCCAGAAAATAGAGTTTAAAGCTATATCCCTTACCGATCTATGAGAAAAAGCTTTCCTACCGCTCTCGCCGAAAATATGTCCTCTCAATAAAATTTCAAAACACACCCACCGCCCCCTTACCGCCCAAAATTAGTCCACCGCCCCCCTGCCGCCCAAAACATGTTCACCGCCCCTCAACATCGTCCCACCGCCCACCGGGGGGCGGTATCGCCCCCGTTGAGAACCACTGTTTTAAAACAAAACAAATGTTTTATTAGCTTGGATTTGGTAATCTCCTAATTTATTTTATCTAAAAACCTAATCGCTCATTTTTATTTCCAAGAAATGCTTTTTTATAATGAAATTTGATTTTTTAGCCTAATATATATATTTTAATGTAATTATCTTAATTCCATGTTAAAAATACAAGGAAATGATATCATATTTAGAGATGTTAACGAAGACTGAAAGTATAAACTCAAATAATGTAGCTCATATTAACATCAGATCTGTAACAGCTTAAAAGTGAGTAATCTAAGGGGGGGGGGGTAAATAACTTCCTTGACCTCCCCCCTTTTATTTTCTTGCATTTAGACCCAATTTAGACTTAAAATCCAATATTAGTTTTTTTCTGCAAAAAAATTTCTTTTTCAGAAAACTCCAACTTCAAATTGGCACTTTTCTAAATATTGGCTCACATATCACATGGAAATGTTTTAATTCCAAATTATGGCAGAAAATGCTTTTGCTTTGATTGGTTAAAATTCATTGTTTCTCTCTTAACTACTCCAAAAAGCCAGCTGCAAGTTGGGAGCTCACATCATGACATGCTACCATGGTGATTTGTTTCATGTTCATTGAAATGTGTTTTTGAAATCATCGCAAGTTGCCATAATTTGCAACGTACGATGAGTTGTTTAATTGGCACGAGACACAAGATACTCCAAAAATGCTGGACCTTGACATCTTTGATTTTTGGTGTAACAATCGGTAGCTGTCACAAGTCACATGTATGAGCATGCTCTGATGCTCATCTCCTACATGCATTGTGCTGAGCTATTTGCTGAGTCTGTATGTTTGAGTGATTGAGGAGCTCATACATTTTCAATCAACAGTTTAATGCAACACAAATTGCTCTCCTGTTAAAACCGCATTTTTTTCATTGTTGAGCGTCCTGCTAAGAACAGTTCATAAAAACATACACTCCCTGAATGGAAACCTACCACATTTTGCAATTACTTTATCCTTTTGAATCCGGGCTGTTTTTTGGAAATTTTTCTTTCGACCCAGATAGTATAACAGTTGAACGCAGATTTATTTTTCATTGAAAAAAGTAGGTATAAACTGTAGTACCAGATGTATGAAACCTTGAGAAAATTGCCGGCTCCAAAGGGTTCGGGTGAAAATTTCAACCCTGTCCTTTAAAGAAAAAAGACTTATGGTACAACATGTGTACCGCCGGGTTCCTAAAGGTTAAACTAAAATGGTAAAATGCCTTTTCCCCATGCCTTACAGTTATTTTTCGTCAATCAGCTCAAACATTTTATTATAGCACACAACATGTCTAGCAGAGCTCAGTAATTATACAATGGAATCAATTTGAACATAGCTAATTTTATATTTAAGCTTCATTCAAGTTTCCTTCATGGTAGAACCGATAATTACATTTTGGGGAGGACACAAATTGTCACCGAAAGAATTAATAACTGGCTAAAATTAAATTGTTCATTTATTGTGCCTATGTGTTGTGTAGACATCCAAATTAATCATTTAATTTTTGCATTTTTAACTCAGTATTAACTTGTGTGATGTTGATGTTTTGTAAACCATATTTTAATTTAAAGAAAATTACAATGTTAAGGAGGCACAAAAAAGCAGGGATACTGCAGACACGTGTTTCAGCGTTACAAGGAACGCCTTTTTCAATGCAAAAAAATTTGAGCTTATGGATGCACAGACATACGACAAAAGCCAAACGTGTCTGCAGTATCCCTGCTTATTTGTGCCTCCATAACGTTGTAATTTTCTCTACATCAATAGCACAAAGGTATTTGTAAACTTTACATATTTTCATTGTTCATATTCACATATGTAAAATAAGCTAATTTAAAAAAAAGTTAGAATTCATAATGTAACATGAAGTTTTTATGGAATAGTGATTAATTTTATAGGGTAGGTTTTTGTGCCAACTAGTTTTATTTGCGCGTAATTTTGTTTGACAGAAAAAAGGCGACTTTGCAAATGTCATGTGAACCATTTGGATTCTGTTATTAAAAATTAAAAAAAATTAAATATTTACATATAAAAAAAAGTGAAAACCATGTGACTTTAAGAATTTTAAAATTTTATTGCCAGAAAATGAAATTATTTGTCCATTAGTAGCATGAGTTTTTGATCTATGAATTCTGTTTTTGCACAAGTATCCTTTGTGTATTTTTAAAAAATTATTTTTAGGTTTGAAAAACTTTTATCTGGGAAATATATAGGTGAAATAGTGAAACAAATTCTTCTGCAGCTTATTGAAAAAAATGTTCTTTTTGATGAAGTAAAAGTTAAACCTGAAAAATGGACGTTCACTGCAGCAGATGTGTCCCATACATTAGAGTAAGTAGTAATTGTGATGGTCAATTATCAATTACTAAGGCAGGGATTCAAGTGAAACAGGCAATCGCAAATTACAATCGTGACTGGAAATGAATTACATTAGAACGTTTCTTGATAAAAACATCGTGATGTCAGCGTGACGTTTGCCTATGAAAAACGAGCTAGATAAAACGTCACAGCCTACTTGGCGAATAAGAGGAGATCGCTGAGTGCTTGTGAGCTCTTATTGGCTCCACCCGTAGTGACGTCATGCCAATTTAAGTTGATGATAATGTAATTCACTTCCAGTAGCGATTGCAATTCGAAGCGATCGCAGTGCTGATTCACTTGAATCCCTGCCTAAGTATAATTTGAAATGAAGTGTAATTGAATTATAATTTTAAGAATTTTTATTTAGCAGGTGCAGTATTCTCTACTCATTAATAGCCTTCAATAATTATAATTTCATACTTCTGAGTTTGATATCAAGAGATCAAAAAAATAATATAACATTAAAATGTTAATGTTAAATTAAGAACAAATATTATTTTATTTTTACAAATATTTCTATGCATTTTTTAAAACATGTAGTGGACTGACAAGCTGCAATTTTTAGGAATTGCATTACAAAACTATTGTCATTTTTTTTTTTTTTTTGTTAGCTTTGCATAAAATCAATGAAAACACAAATTCCTCATTGTGTGCAGTAGCCTAACTAGGGGGTCCATCGCCTATGGCCAATATAAGAAATTGCCCACACCTCATAGTCGTCTTGGTCGGAAGTTGCTGTGACCTCGCCAAACACTTAATTAACACACACACACACACTTCAACCACTTCACTCATACCAAGTTTACCTGAAGCAGCCGAATTATTTGTTCTTTTGGCAAGGGAAATTACTTGCAGTTTAAAGCTTGCAGTGTACGGATTTATGCTTTTGTTTATTAAAATCAGCCATCTTGTACACAAGAGGTAGTCAGAGGAACTTAGCACATGTGATATCAAAAGACGATTGAACAAACAAAATGCTGCCGCTCTCAAGGCAGAAAGTATAGTTCATGTGAAAACATTTGCGTTTCAACAATCGCGTAGTTTGTATTTCCGATTGCGATTTTTATTATTTGTTAATTTTATTTTTAATAAAGAAAAATAGCATTTTTTGATTATTGTAGATTTTTTAGGGTTATTTAACTATTATTTTCAATTAAACGGGTTTAATTTATCACACGAGCAAATTAGCAGAAACTACCTGTAATCCTTCCTCAGCGTTTCGCGTAGTTTTTCCCCAATTGTCAATCAGAAAATTTTTCGAAAATTTTGACCCACGTATAAGTCAATCTTCCACTTCATTTTTTAAACTACATTTCTCGATTTATACCTGAGTATATTCGATAGATGTCTTGCCCTCAATTTATCTCATTTCAGCTGAAAATGGAGTTCGGGGTAAAGAACAAAAAAAAAATAAATAAAAGGAAGAAAAAGTACAAAATCACTTGTGACTCTGTTTAGAGAGATGAAAAATCAATCTTACAACTGTTAATTAAATATTGTATACTGAAAACGCACAATTTGTGATATATTTTAAAATAACATTCTTAATCTTTATTTATTATTGCCTAGTTTCTAAACTATTTTTACCCCTTTTACAAGGTGCATTGGAGGGGGACAAAATACAATAACTATTTTCAATTCTGGTGAGAGGGTTTTTTTCAGTAACTTTTTTTGAAAGAAAAACATATTGCTTCCCATGTAGTTAAGTTTAAGTACTATGTGTTGTGTGGTTTTAGTTGGTGGTGTGGTGTAAGTTTTTTTGGATTAATTGATTGTAACTTAAGATGCTCAGAGCCCAAAAGATGAAAGGGGGACAAAATATGGCATCTTTACCCTATTATTAGAATTAATTGGCAGCTGATTAATCGGTAATAAGTCTATTTGCCTATCGCTGCATATCTAGCTCCAATAAGATTGCATAAAAATTTACAAAATAGTAAGAGTTAATGCAGTTTCATGTTAGCATACTTACTTCAGTATTACTTAAATTTGAAGTAAAAGAAAGATAAATATTAGGTTTAATAAAAATTTACTTTGAAGTATACTTCACCACATCCTGAAAGGCAATCAAAGCTTTTCAAAAGGACCTTCCATTGCAGCAACCCTTCCATTATTGTGACCGATGCAGGAAGTCTGGCTTGCTATTCCGTAAGTGCATTATCATTTTAATGTCTGTTAGAACGTCCAGATTGAACTGTTCATTCCAATATTAACGTTCAAATATGTTTCTACTTTTTGCAATTCTCAAAACTATCTATTTAAAAACTAATTTTAAACACTTTTATGTTTATAAAGATAAAATACTTTCATTGAAATGTGTTACTTGATTGTGAAAAGGTCAAAGAAACAATGAGAACCACACACACAAATGATAGACACTGAGAATTTATACTGTATTGAAATTTGAAAAGTATCTACATAATTAAATAAGAAGAGGAGCTATATTTTTTTGGAAAATCTCACACATGGTAGAAGCAAACCATGATCTCTAATTGAAAAAAACATTGAATATCTGTTAGTTATTTTCAATGTACTTTTTTCGTTTAATGTATCATTTCAAAGTTATTTGCAAGTCAGTTTTGAAACATAAACCTAACAAAAAAAAAAATGAAGAAGAAAATGCAATTAATATTTCAGTTAGATCTTTGATTGTCTTTTAAAATGAAGCACAACTTGTAAAAGTTGTAGATAGTTGTAATCAATGTTAAAAAAAAACTGATTACATCATATTTATCTCATGTAGTGAAGGGTTGTCCACAAATGATACCACAGGAGCTCGTACCTGGAAAAGGGACGGAGTAACTAGAAGTCCGATATCACTCTTTTTTATTACAGTAGGTATATGAAGAATGGTCTGCCATGTGACAGTGAGAAGAGAAGGGTAGGGGGAAGTGGGACATTTTATGGCAAGGGAGAAGGGGTCAAAAATGTGAAAAAATTTTGATACCATTTATGGATAGCCTTTAAAGAAAAAGTGGAAAGACATGTATTGCAACTTATGGTGGATATTTTTTGCTTCTTTAAACTATATCAGTGTAATATATCTTGTATTGAATACAATTAAAATAGATTTTTTACTGCTGTTTTTGATTGAATAACTTCATATTTTTCAGAGGGAAAGATTTAGAAAAAATTTCAGGTATTCTTAAAAGCAAAGGATTTTTGGAAACAACTTTAGATGACGCAGAAATAGTGCATTATGTTTGTTCAGTGGTGTCTGTGAGAGGGTCACTTATTGTTTCAATATGCAAGTATTTTACTTTATCTTAATATCCCGTGTATATGGTCTGTCAAACAAGTTTCTGAACTGACTCATTATGCATATAATGATGTAAATAAATAATAATAAAATAAATTATAAAGTACTGTTACACAAAATAAAGTAACTCTGGAATGAGATAGGTCTTTCTTGTAATTATGCATTTTTTTTTTCCTTGAGCAGTAGTTTAAAAGATTGTTTTTACATTCATAAATATTTTGAAACAATCATATGAAGGCTGATTGATAAGTAAGGTCTCCAATGGTCTGAAATAATTTTCCAAAAAGGTAAAACACTAGCACAGATATCAGAAGCAAGGAAATTTATTACTCTTACATATTGTAAACTCATTTTTCAACATAGTCATCATTAAAAGCTGCACATTTGTGCAATTGTTCTATCCATTTTTTCATTCTGTGGATGAAGAAAGATTCCGATTTGTATATCTATTTACCCACGGCTGCCTGAACTGTGGCATCCATTGAAAACGTTGTGGTTCCAATATCTCCTCCAATTTTAGGAACAACTATAAGTCTGATGGTGCCAAATCTGGGTAGTAAGGAGGTCTTTCCATTAGGCCCTGCATGAGTTTAGGCACTGCAATACAGTCTTGGAAAGCCCTCTTTACAAACCGGATCTGGCCAGTATTGGTTGTTCCCAAAATTGAAGGAGACACTGAAAGGACAACGTTTTCAACAGATGTTAAAATTCAGGTAGCCATGGGCAAATTAATAAACAGTCAATGGAAATCTTTCTTCATCAATGGGATGAAAAAAATGGATAGAACAATTTCACAAATGTGAAGCTTTTAATGGTGACAATGTTGAAAAATGAGTTTATAACATGTAAGAGTAATAAATTTCCTTTATTCTGATATCTCTGTTGTTATTTTTCCTTGTTGTAAAATTATTTTATACTATTGGAGACCTTAGTTGTAAATCAACCCTCGTATGTATTATTTCTCAGAGATGTTTTTTGCAACAATGCTTTAATTTCTTGAATAATTCATTAAATTCCAAAAGTGAGGTGTTGTTTTAATGAACTTTTTCACCACTTTCGGTGAAAAATTTCGAGGCAATTCACATTTTGGTTGTTTTGTTAAGTAGCCACTTTATTCTATTTTTCATTATAATTGCTATTTTGTATAGTGTTCTGTTAGGTAAGCATTGGCTCAGTTGGTTAGAACAACCATGCTAATAATCCGAAGATCGTGAATTCGAATCCCCATAGGCCCGAAAATTCTTCAGCAGAAAATTCCTATCCAAGCTTATATAAATGTAAATTTAAACTCATTGCTGGACTGTGAATTACAATTCTGTTATTGTTAAAATCAAGAAGGAAAACTTTTTTTTTATAATAGTAAGTGGCAGAAGTTTTTATAAAAATATTTCAACAAAATAGAGGCTTTGATTTCAATTTATTTTGCTACTTTCTGACGCATTGCTTTAATGTATAGTACCCAAAGATAGAGTTCTATTAGCCAAGTTGGTCAAAGCGGTGCACAAATAACGCAAAACACGTCCGATTCCCCCTTTGCCAACAAATTGTTCTTTTGGATTGATGTGTTTTCCTTCAGCTGAATTCAGATTCAAATTTCTAA
This sequence comes from Uloborus plumipes, assembly GCA_038373865.1. Taxonomy (NCBI): domain Eukaryota; kingdom Metazoa; phylum Arthropoda; class Arachnida; order Araneae; family Uloboridae; genus Uloborus; species Uloborus plumipes. The sequence continues at coordinate 79,863 of JAXGGA010002095.1, read as the reverse complement.
ACATATAAAGCCTAAACTCATTACAAGGTTCTAAACCACAGTTATTGCATTAAAATCAGAAAAGAAAATGTTAATTTTAACATGATAAATCTGTTAATATCATTTACACTTGTTACCTTAAGTTCATAGGCGGCTGGTGCACCAAAAAAGGGGGGTCAAGAGAAATACGGGAGAGGGGGTCAAAAGAAATAGGGAGGGGGAGTTAGGATGCAGCACCTTTAAAGTTTTTTTGTTTGTTTACTACAATTTGGCTATAATATTGGATTTTAATATTGCTGATTAACTAACTTCTAAAAAATGCAGAAAATGGCCTCAAAAATCAAAGTGGCTGATTGATTTTCATCCATTCTTATGAAATAACACGAAAAAAGTATGATTTTTGGAATTTTCAGCTTCAGTTTTGGTAAAATTAATCAATCCATTAAGTTAAAAGTGATTTCTCACTCGATCATTACTTTTTAACGGTGAAAAGTAAAGGGGCAAAGCCCCTTTACTTTTAGAAGTGATGGGGTAGTCACAACCCCTGCCCCCTGTACGAGCCGCCTATGCTTAAGTTAACCCTTTAAGTGCCATGGACTCCATCCCTGAATACCTTTTTTCGCCCTCCTAGTAATTGAGTTACATATTTTGTAATCAACTTGAGTTGCATAACTAAGCTCCTATTTCATTGCTATTTTTTTCTTGAATTCTGTATGATGAATTCACCAAGTGAGAAATCAAAAAGTGGAATTTTACATCACCACTGCTCCAAGGGTTAAGGAAAAATCACAAAAATAGCGATAACATCCTCAAAAATAAGCCAAACTGTGTAACATTTGAACCTTGAACCTCTACTCTTATTTACATTACCAAAGATTGTCTAAAAACAGTGTTTTAAATGCCAACTTCCAAAATTAGGGAGCATCTCCTCACCTCTTGTCCTCAACCTTTAAGACCATCCTGAATTTTGTTTTAATGCATGAGCGTACTTAAGGGGCTAAGCCACCTCTTGACAACTTAATAGCACCCTCAAGGAATAATTAAAATAAAGTTTAAATCAAATAAAATTAAAGTTTCACAACATCAAAAACAGAATAACCAGTTTTCTCTTAACAAGTTTTTGGATATTAGGTTGTAATTCGTGAAAAGTTACACATCAGGCAACTTTTAATGCCTGTTCTTGCTCGATATTTTGACTGGCCTGCGAATACTGAAAATTCAAATTCACAGGGAGACATGGACAAACTGTACTGAAAACTGGTAAAATGCTACATCGTCAAAAATATTTACATGTGACCTCATCAAGGTGTAAATTGTAGTTGCTTTTATTTTCTTATTTTTCTTTTGGAATACATGCACTAGAGTGTTCGAAAAAAAAATTTGATTTTTTTTGCATACACTCTTGGTTTTTTTTTTTTTTCCTTTTACATCAAAATCATTCTAAAAAAAAGTTACATGCAATTCAAATAACGGCAACATGGGCTGACTTGTGCCTGAAAGTGCGAACTAGCACTTGTTCTCGGGGCCAAATTGATTTTTTGGGCCGGGGGGGGGGGGATTCGAAATTACAAGTTGATGAAACATATATTTACATCGTAATATATACATCGTAAAACGTCTAATTTATATGTGACGTAGAAACATCTGAAAAAGTTATACTTAAAACGTTTTTTAGTTTTGCTGTTATCAGAGTTTTCTTTTAATTTGTAATGGATGTACAACTAAATATTATGAAAATAAACTCTGACAAATAATCAATTAGCAAAAATCCCTTTTAGTTGTAGCTGTTTTGAAAATTAAGTAGAAATTTCGGATTTTCGTAAAAAAAATTGTAATTTCATTCAAATGTAAATATAAAACTAGAAATTTCTTAGTGACATGCAATTAAATTGTAAAAACAATTTTAACTGATGTGTGGACATTCGGATCACTGGTTTTAAGTGCAACTTTTTCCGATGTGTCAACATTACAAATAAATTACAACCATTTTACGATATATTTTGAATTATATATTTGATGATACATATCTTTAGAGTTTTGCATGAAAAGACTTTATTTATGTTCATAATTGCTTTAACTTATGCCAAAACAATCTTGCATGAATTTTCAATTTTCAGAGGGCCTTATCTCTTTGATGCCTGGGAATAACAAGACAGTTTTTGTTTCGTTTTAAAAGTTAATGAAACACCTTCTTCGTCCATGCATTTGCAAATTTTTACTAAGTGTTCCACAGGCTATTTTTGGGGAGTGAAAAGGGCCATTTTTCATTTTTTCACAAGTTTAAGGTTTTTTTCTATAATAATCATCTTACTTAGAAGGATTATATCCTCTTAATGCCTTGGAATTCCAAGACAGTTTTTGTTTCCTTTTAAAGTTCAATGTAATACCTTTTTGCTCCACACATTTTCAAATTTTTACTACCTATTTCACAGGTTGTTTTTTGGGAGTAAAAAAGGATATTTTTCATTTTTTCTCATAGTTTGAAAACTTATATCTCTCTAATGCCTTGGAATAACAAGACAGTTTTTGTTTCATTTTAAAGGGCAATGTAACACCTTCTTACTCCATGCCTTTGTAAATTTTTACTACCTGTTCCACAGGTCGTTTTTGGGGAGTGAAAAATACCAATTTTCATTTTTTCTCAAGTTTAAGCAATTTTTTCATAATGAAGGGCTATTGTATCATCTTATTCTTTTCTGTGCTTCTAGTATCTATATCTGGGTGCAAGAGAAAAAAAAATTGGAACCCCACTGTCATTCCTTCATATACTTTTTCATGCTTGAAATGACGAAAACGGCACTTATTGAACCGCGCATTGACCCGAGAAAATTTATATTTAGGCTTAACTTAAATCGTTTCTTTTTATGCACAAATCAAAGTTTATTCTTTTAGCTTTAAAATAAGTCATGTTTGATCTTTCTACCATTTTAAATAAATTTACCAGAGCTCTTAGAAAAAAGATCAAAAATGCTGAATTTTGCTCATTGGCGGAGCAAAAAAATATCTATATCTCGAGAATAAAAATTTTTCGAGAAAAAAATAAAACAGTTTGGAAGTATAGAATATTGGTGCATATTATCTACCAAATATCATCAAAACCAAAAATGGTGCGGCACGGCCCATTTGTTGACTTTATATGGTATGACCCATTTTTAAAAAAATGAAAGATAAATTTTAAGAAATTATAAAGCTGAAAAATATAAAATATAAAGTATATAATCAATGTTAAATAGAAGTTTTAAATAGAAGTCTCCCTCATAATACTCAAAAATAAAAGTTTAAGTAAAATTTTAAATTTTAAATGCATTATTCTTTTGTTATTTATCTACCAATTTTGGTTTGAAAGTGTGTATTTTAATTATTTTAGAATTTGATATATTTTTTTAACTTATCCATATTCTAAAAGTAAATAAATGAATGAATAGAAAACAATCAACTTTTTGAAGAAATAAATTTTAAGACTTCGTGCTGCAGATCCAGTTATTTTTTTCATATCAAATTAATTATAAAAATTGTTTCATGAAATTTGAAAAACAGAAAATCATACCGACTTAGTCTGAAAGTGTGAATTAGCAATTGAGTACTATGAGCCAAATAAAAAAAATTTTTTGGGGGAAATTCGAGATTTCAAGTTGATACAACGTTGCCCCTATAACCCATCATGTACCGCAAGAACCTATTTTGAGGATGGGAGAGTTGAAATATTGCATGAGAGCCATAGTTTCTTTTAAACGCTAACTGCATACTTTATAGTTTTATTTTTTAGTGTATCTTTTTAGCTTGATAATTTCTAATAATTTACTATTCATGTTTCAAGAATATGAAGAAAGAAATCAATATTTTGAAAACAATTTTAAATTTTAGTCTTTGTGCGGTGTACTTAAATTTTTATTTTGGATAAACTTTTTTGTGGTACATGTTCGACTATAGGGGCAACCTTTTCTCAACTTGAAATTTCAGTTTCTAAAAAAAGTTCTCTTTGATTCGGCCTAGTGGTGATTGGCACTTTCAAACAAGAATCGGCACGGGCTGCGTTATTAAAATTACACGCAACTTTTTGAAAATTGTTTTAATGTAAAAGGGAAAAAATAAGAAGGTATATGACATAAAATTTTGACTTTCATTTTTTTTTTGTGACGCCCTATCCCACATATTAATCAAAATTATTAATTTTTCAAGTCAAATTTAAATTTTTCATTTTAAATATGTTATTCTTTTATTATTCATCTACAATAGTTGATTTTAAAGTGTTGGCTAGTAATTTTTGAACTTCATGATTTTTTTTTATAAATTTCATCTGTGTACTTTTTACAAATATAAATAGAAAAAATCATTTTGCAAATACCAAGAAGAAAATTATAAATTTTAAGGCTCATGTGGGGTACCTAAATATTTTTTTCATTTTTATAAATGTTTTGTTGTACATGTGGGGTTATAGGAGAAACGTTTATTCACTTGAAAGTTCAAATTTCCCCAAAAAAGTTTTGCCGATTTGGCTTAGTGAACAGGTGATAGTTCCCTCTTTCAGATGCAAGTCTGCATTGGTTGCCATTATTCAAATTGCATGAAACATTTTTTACAATTGTTTTGATGTAAGGTGGAAAAATAAGAAGGTATGCAACAAAAAATTCTGCCTTTCGTTTTTTTTTTTTTTGGGAGGGGGGGGGGGGCACCATCCAGGTTAAGAACTCCTTTCCTAAAGTTAAAATTTTATTATTTGCAACATACGATATTTATCTTCTTTTAAAGCAATATATTCACTCTCCATTACTGTAATTAAACGTTGATATTGAAACTTAATGAAATAAAGCAGCAGTTTCAAGTCTTTGCCAGCTTTGGAGGTTGGGGAGGGGAGAGAAATGCCACACACACACACACACACACACACAATATCAATGATTTTATTTTCATTTTGAAATTTTTGCTTATATTTTTTGGTGGAGAGGGCTAGGGCAAAGCCCCCCCCCCTAAATGCAAAAGTTAATTCCGCCCAGCTTAAACTTTTGTTTCCAAATTCGAGCTTCTGAAAATTCAACCTGTAACATCATTCAAAGTCAACTTAAATTATAATTTTTGAGCAATTTCGAAAATTTCCCGATCCTCTTAACATTATCAAAGATGACCTAGAATGGCCTTAATATTTCAATTTCGAAAATCTGCCAATAATTTTAACGATTTTAAGGATGGCCTACAATGGCGTTTTAAAGACTTCAGTTTCATAAAATTTCCAAGGTGGATCCCCCAAATTTCCCCTTCCCTAGCATCAAGACAGATAGTCTAAAACTGTTTTTACAGCTACAATTTCAAAACAGTTTTGGCGGAAAGCCTCCGAACCTTCCTCTCCCTAAAACATTCGAATATAATCTATAATTGTGTTTTTAAAGTTTAAATTTCCAAAATTATCCGTATTTGCTCTCCGAACATCCTTAACTTCTATCATTGCCAAAAATTGTCTGTAATGCATTTTTAAGACTGCAAATAACAGGATTTTCTGAAAGAAGATCTTTAAATTTCTAATCCTTGTAACCTAGCAAAGACTCTAAAACTGCATTTTTAGTGCTAAAATTTAAACAAAATTCCCTGAATACCCCTTTCCATAATAGGATCAGAGATAATAATTGCATTTTTAACATTTCAATATCGAAAAATAGACGGAAGAGCGCCCTCAAACCTCTTCTCGCTTAACTTTATCAAAGGTTGTCTAAATTGCTTTTTTAGGACCACAATTTCAAGAATTTCCTGGGTAAATAATGTATTTACGATTAGGTACACATTGCCAACATTTTGTTCCAGTAATGACTCCCTCTTAGAGAAAAGAAGCCAAACCCATTCTTTTTCCTCTGTATTTAAGATCTGTTTAAAATTCTTAAGGGTCCTCCACTTTTATACTCTTTTGTCCTCGCGACAGCCCTGATTATGAACTATATGAAATTATAATACTTGAATTACTTTCGCTTCAAGAATAAAAAAAGTCCCTTTTATGCATATGCTATATTTCCGTTTCAAAAATGAATGTTTAACATATTCATTCATATTGGCTATATATCCTGTCATCAGAGATTTATTATTTCATTTCTTTTTTATTTCTTTCCTTGTCTTTTTTTCTTTTGTCAAATTGTCTGTGTACCTTGATTACAAGAAAAATTGATTTGTATTATTCTTAAAATTCATACCGTTTGATACTTTATTGTGATATAAATAAGCATAACTGTTATTCCTAAACTATTTAGGTCTTGCAAATCTCCTGCGAAGGATGGATAAGAAAGATGTATCTATTGCTGTAGATGGATCTTTATTCAAGCTACATCCAAAGTATCAAAAATACATGGAGATTTTTATTGCTGAGCTTGCACCTAATCACAAAGTACGTAAAAAATGCAAAATTTTTTACTTATTGGTATTTAAATTTTGATGGTGCAAAATTGCAAAGCAATGTTTTAATTAGTGATAGAAACAGTTGGAGAAAAAAAGTTTTTTCCCCGTTTTTTTTTTCTTAAATTTTGGAGGGGTTTATTTCTACTCACCAAAAATTGGTAATTTTAAAAAATTTTTCCAAAATACTGCATGTAGAAATTTATAATATTTAGATTCCAATGCTTTTTTTTTTTTTGTTGAAATATTTTTTTTTAATGTTTAATCCATAAAAACACTAATACAAGATTTAAGATAATTTAATTTCCATGAGCACCAAAGTATTATGTGCCACTTTTCTCACTAAAATTGTAAATACATACACAGGACAATATCAATAACATCAATTAGTGAAAATGACCGAAGCAAAATTGTTCGCCTAATTTCTGAAAAACTAGGCTATGTCTCTTTTTATTTTAACTTTTCTTCTATTTCAAACATTTCCATGGCCATGCATTTTTTTTTCTACTTTTGTGTGATTTCGATGATGATTCAGCCAAAATTGGCTGAAAAAAAATTGGAATTTAAATTTATAGGAAGCTTCTAGGAAACTATCATGTTTATTGATCTATTCATTTATTTAAACTGTGGCTCCCCAAAAGTTTCTGTAATGTACTAAACACTTTTTTTTTGTTCAAAGAAAATAATAATAATAAATAATAAATAAATAAAAAAAAATAATAATCAATTAATAAATAAAAATGAAACACACATTTCAGTGGAATTTAGTTAGATCATTTTTGTTATATACAGACTTGAAAGTCACCCGTCACAGAATGACAGGTGCTTCTTTATTTTAAAAATCTCCTGTAAAATGTAATGTCTTTAAATGGATATGAGAATGTAAAATACAGTAAAACCTATTCGAGTGGTCACCTCTACTAAACAGCCACCCCTCTTAATTTCCAATTTTTCGAGGAACTGATTTTTTGCGCACCTAACATTAAAAATCCCCTTTTGCAGCCGGCCATCCAGCCCATCTGAATGGCCACCAAGGGAATTCATTAATTTAATTTTTCAGAAAAATGTTTTTGCTTCCTGTCTCTAATCATCAGCCTTTCGGATCAAGATCAGCTTAGGAAGGTCTTATTGACTGTTAACGAACTGCGATAATTAGGAGTAAAAATGTCAAAATTCATATTTTTAAAATTATTTTCCATTTAAATGAAATTTTAGCTTCAGTTAATGGCCAGTGTTATTTATTTGGCCATTGATTTTTAATTTTAGTAGAACATTTAGAGAAATTATTATAATATCAAATACGCCAAATAGGCAAGAACTTTACCATCGCTGTTTGCAATTGGGCAGATATTTAATATCTTACAAAAATATTCAAAACAGAGCACACTTCTTTTGTTTATTGTTCTGAAAACTTGGATGTGCCTTTCTTGCATTTAGATTGCAAAAAAAAAAAAAAAGAAAAAAGAAATCATCCAACCTTTTAGAACGATAGTTCCTTCAAAACTTTTGATGGTTTTCAATGGTCAAATTAATTTATTTGGCAGATTTTTTTACATTTGAATGGAACTTTTGGAAAAACTGTAATACCAATGTCTTGAATACCACATTAAGAATTTTTTCTCAGCAATGCTTTTGAGAAGATTTCAATAACTGAGATTTTTGGCAGTTTTTTTTTTTTTTTCTGAACTGTCGCCAAATTTTTAGGCACCATAAGTGAGCACTGGTGATTTTCATCTTTGTCAATGCGTAAAAAATAAAACGACTACTTAAAATTTTTAAATGAAACGCATTATAATAACACTCCAGTCCAATGTCGTCACTGTTTATTAAATTCTAGCTGCGTAGAATGGGCTATCATCTTATTTGTTAAAGCGATATCAAGTGATGCATTTGAACATTCATGCCCTAAAGAAAGGAAAAAAGATAGTTCAATCGAATACTTTTGAAAAACTTTTAAGGAAATAATGCACAATGCAGCTCAGCATTAATTACCCTTATTAAAGGTACACTATTAAAATCGTAGCTAAACTTATATTAGTCACATTATATACATGCTTAACTCAGCATGTGTTGGAGCAGGGATTTAATTGCTACATTTTCTTCTATGTTGATGTCAGAAAACATTGTTCAGTGAAATCTCACTACAGCGAATACCAATATGATGAAATATACACTTCAATAAAATAAATATTCAGTCGAGTAAAGGGATTTAACTGTTTCAGTGGAACTTCAATTTTAAATATTTGTAGCAAAGTCTATATCTAAACGAAGTGATCTTATTATCATCCTATAAAATACTACAACTCTCTCTCTCTCTATGAAATTTAAATATTATAAATTAATCTGATGATTATTAAATTATGAAAAAGTATGCATTTCAAATTTATGTAAATGTAAAAAATACTTATTTCAGTTTCAGCTTATACTTGCAGAAGATGGAAGCGGAAAAGGTGCTGGTCTAGTTGCAGCTGTTGTAACTTCTTTGGATAGATCAAAACTTCATGCATAGTAGATTTAATAGCAAATTTAATGAATGATTTCTTTGCCTTTCCTATATTTTTTTTCACTTTATACTAATTTCATATTCTTGGTTGAGCTTGTTGTATGTAATAACTTATAAATTAACTCTTATGTTTATATTGGATCATTCAAATATCAACGACATATCTCAATCTGAAATGCTGTTAGAATCCTGGAGTTTTGTTTTGTTGAATTAAAACTAACTGAATCCAGTTTGATTATATTTCTTATTTTTTGTGTATAAAATATCCTATCCCTCTGGTAACAGATTAACACAGCTAATTTGTTTTGTATTTAATGCACTAATTCATTTAAAATCCGAACTCAAGGCTCTTTCTTGCCACAAAACTTGTACAAAGTTAGTTTACATAATTGTTGCAGGGTAGTATATAAACAATATAACGACAGTAACACATTATTAAAACTTCATAATTTAGTAGAAAAATGATCGAAATTTGAATACAGTCACTTGCTTATAACGAGCAAAAAGGGACTGCAATAGTTGCTCTTAAGAGAGTGCTCCTAAAAAATGGGTTGGAGAAAACAATAATAAAAAAATCATGCATCTATGGTTTGTTCATTTTTCATTCCTGTACAGCACCAAAGAAGGTGATTTATTTGATTACAGCTGTCTTATTGCCCTTTATGTTCTTCGAGGAATTCTCATGGAGAAAAAAACATGGTAATTTGTTTGACTTCTGAAACAGTTTAGAATTTTTGTGAAAGAAAAACTGAGCTGGAAGTCGATAGAAATTTTAGGAATAACAAAAATATTGCTCGCTATAAGTAGGGTTTGCTCTTGTAAATGTTTTAGTTGTTTACTCAAGTATTTCCAATTTCCTTGTTAAATTCGGGTTCATTATAAATGCGTTAGACAGAATATACTATTAACTTAGGGAACAAAAACCAACCAGTAAATCTATCATAAAAAATTATAATTCATGTTGTAGCATTTGAAAATAAATTTGTTAAAAGCATCATTGCATAAAACTCGGGTTTTCTCTAACTGCCTTTTTTCCCTTTCTTTTTTTGAGTTGTCACTTCTGTTGCTGCAGTGAGATATACTAAAATATGCTTCATGAATTTCCATGCAAATTATACCACTAAATTAAAAGGAATTCATTGCAATGTATATTTTTATACATACAGTGTAGCAAATGTTGGTAGATCATAAAAATGTGAATTGAGAAGCATTGATCATGACAAAGACTGGCAGATATGGAAGAGATGGAATATTCCAGTTAATCCTAAGCTGTATGTTATGAAAAACTAATGATAAAATTTATTAAAAGGTATATAATTACTATAGGGCAGTGGTTGGAAAACTACATTTTTTTGGTAGCGAACTACATCTACAACTTAGTTACAAATGTCGGTAACTACAACTATTTTTTTTTTAATGCAGCAACTACAAACTATTTTTGAAATGTAGTCGCTACTTTAAAAATTGTGCATAAAATGCATACACCGCTTGAGGATTGAACGAAAAATTTCGAAAGGGGTTTAGATTAATAAATTAGCTCATTTGAACATGGAATATTTCTAAAAATTGTCTTATTTTTTTTCTTTTGGCGCCAATTTGTCCTAAGCCATTTTTTTAATGATTTTTACTTTTTTTCGCCACAAGTAAGGATTTAAAATTGAAAGGTTGAAATAATTCAATCTTCAAATTTTTAATAATTTCTTGCCATTGAATATTTAATTTAACAAGTTCTTTCAATTTATCCAATAGTTATTATTTTCTGGATCATTTAAAGCTGGATAATTTCTGCTAAGAATTAAGAGCAAGAATCTGAGAAACTGTCACGCCTAGCATTATGAGGTGATTCATGACATCTCAGATTTTTTCCGAAAATTTACCAAATGTTTATTATCCTATTGAAAGACTAAATCCAGAATATTTTGTTCTAAAGTTGAGTTGTTTAGTTTTTATGAATCCCTAAAGGTGAAGGTGCGGCATCAAAAATTAAGCGGATTTTCAAGACATAGAAGTTGCTGTGAACCAAAATTCTTACCAGGACCTGTTGAACTCCAATTTTCTTTTTGTATATGGAATACAGAAGGTTCAAACTTTACAAAATGAATGTTAAATTGGAGGCAAGTTGTTGCCATAAGGTCAGTGAAGGCCCTCAAAACAAGGCATTTTTGACGTTTTTCAGTATTTTTGAGGTCCAGAAACAGCTTGTACATATCAGTTGCCACGGCAAAAATAGTGTCATTTGAAAGACCAGTGTAAGCACTTTAAAATAATGTATAAACAACCGAGGAAAGTTCAATGTGCTTTTAGTTCCATAGGGCCGAAATATGAAAAATGTCATATTTTACCGATATTCAAACGGTCATAACTTCCTCTGCCAACAACATATTGAAACATTTTTTTTGCCAATGTCATACTCTATTCTTTGTCTTAACAGAGCAGTTGAGTCCTTTGTGGCGAAATGCTTAAAAAATTTTTACAAAAAATGCACAGGCAAAAATGCATTTTTTGCAAATGTGAAATTATGTTACTTTAACCCTTTAAGCGGTCAATTATTTTACCAGAAATGCTTCCAAAATAGGCATATTTTTTTATTGCATATAGTTAAGTACCATACTTAACAGAATAAGAATATCAAGAACTTTTTTTTTTTTTTTTCGTTTTTAATGCTTTTACCACATTTTTTATTTTACAATTTTGGTCACAAAAACCCTAAATGTTTGCTTTTTTCAAGTACATTCTGCAGTAAAGAATGGTTTACAAATCATGCAAAAATTTCTCTCACACTTACTGTGAATTTTGAAGTCTACAATTTTCCAACAGTTCAGAAGTCTTTTTCATACTGTCTAGTCATACAGTAGAACAAAAAGTTCCCGCTTTCCCGCTACATGGAAAAACACGGATGAAATTCATTTCATTTGCATGGACAAACCACACCATTTGTTGAAAAATAATACAACTAAATAGTCTCTTTCAATAATGAAAAATTCGAGCAAACCAGAAAAGGAAATCAGAAAATATCGATGCCCGTACGCCGTACGGGCAAACCAGATGAAGTCAATTTTGGGTAGCATGTACACTGTACGGCAAACCGCTTAAAGGGTTAATAGCTGGTGTAACCTCCAGAGTTTTGAAGGCAAGCCTGCAAGCATACATGCATTGTGTCATACAGGTGCCGAAGGTCACTTAGTGGTGTAGAGTGCCATGCTTTTTGCACTTGTGTCAATACTAGGACAGTTATTGCTGACTGTGGATGATGCTGGAATTGCCGTCCAAAGATATCCCATACATTATCCATTGGAGACAGATCTGGTGATCTTGCAGGTCATGTTAACATGTTAACACTCTGTAGAGCACATTGCGTTACAGCAGAGGTGTGAGGGCGAGCGTTATCCTGTTGGAAAACTCTCCCTTAAATGCTACTCATGAAGGGCTGTACTATAGGTTTAACTACCAGACTGACGACAAATTCGCAGTCAGTGTGTTTGGGATAACCACAAGAGTGCTTCTGCTGTCTTAAAAAATTGCTCCCGAGACCATGACTCCAGGTGTCTAGGTCGCAGACTGCTTGGACGCAGACGGTCCCCTGGCCTCCTTCTGACCAACTTACGAGCATCACTGGCACCAAGGCAGAATCTGTTTCCATCAGAAATTACAACAGATCCTCACTCCGACCTCCAGTGAGCTGTCTTGACACTACTGCCGTCGCAAACGGCAATGGTTTGCAGTCAATGGACTACAGGCTACTTGGCTTGGAGCTGTCCTTGAAATAAGCAATATCGTACCATTCTTTGGGTCACGACGGTACCAACTGCAGCTTGAATGTCAGCTGCAGATGCAGTACGATGTGCCACAGCCGTACGCAGGATTTGGCGATCTTCCTTCCAAATCGTGCCATGTTGCCGCTCGGAACTCGATCTTCTTGAGGTAGTACCATCCTGTGACCATAGCTTCCAATAATCATGCACGGTGGAAACATTCCCACCAAATCTTTCTGCAATATCAACGAAATGAAAATCCACCTTCTCATTGTACGACCTCATTTAAACTCGGTGAGCTGTTGATAATGGCTTCTTTGTCTTCTTAAGACAAAGAATACTAGACTTAGCCTTATAATAGTTATCTTTTCCCACTTTTGGTATAAATATAACCTAGTCTGCCTCCAGGCAGTTGGTGCATGCCCAAAAGCAATGCATGCTCTAAAAATTCTACAAAGTATAGGCGCAAGAACCTTTATTCCCTTTTGAATAAGGGCAGGAACTATGCCATCCATACCAGGAGCTTTAAAGGGCTTAAATGAGTTAACCGCCCATAAAACTCTCTCATAAATAATGATACTTTTAGCACATTCCCATTTGCTTTTGTTACACCTATTTTTAGGCAAGGTGACCAAAGGGAGCGGGCCATCAATAATATTGGAACCTGGGAAGTGAACCATCAGCATTTCTTCTAAGGTATCTCTTCCCGAATCAATAAAGCTACCATCAGGCCGCTTTAGAGTATTTAAACTACTGTACCTGTCTTTGGCCAAGAATTTTGTTATCCTAGCTGTAGCAGGAACATCTTTAACATTATCACAAAACAGCTTTCAGGATGCATATTTAGCATCTCTGATAGCCTTATTGTACTTGGTGAGGGAACTCTTGTAAGTTTCCCAGTCACCATTTTTCTTGGCTCTATTAAAGAGCTTTCTACACTTACTACGTAAGTTACTGATCTCTTTAGACCACCAGGGGACTGACCTGGGTGAGTCAGTAACAGAAGTCTTACAGTTTTGGTGGTAAGACAGGAGAATGGCACGTTGTAATTGGTCAACAGTAAGCTCCAAATCTAGAATAGAATTAAACTTGCCAGATAGACTATCCATGCACTTTCTACATCCTGCTTGTAGGATTCCCAGTTAGTATTTCTGGGATTCCTAAAAAGAAAGTTTAGTCTCTTCAGACCTGTAACAGAATAAGTGATTAGACGGTGGTGAGATAGAGTTATTTCATTAGACACCTTCCAATCCTTTACCTGATCAAAGCAAGAATTATTGCAGATTGTAAGGTCAATAACCTCCTTTCTATTGGATATAACAAAAGTTGGTTCATTGCCTCTATTAAGAAGACATAAATCATACATGAAAATGTCTTCCAATAAGTTATCATCACGTCTGTTGCAGTCAGAACTGCCCCAAACAATATTATGAGCATTAGCATCACAACTGATGAATTTTTCATTATTACTTTTGCAGCTCTCAACGAGACCTTTCATGTTCTCAGAGAGGGGCTCCTTTTTTTTCAAAGGGTAAATAGGCAGACATAAAAATAATTTCTTTATGTTGTGCATTCTCGTAACTGACCCTAATGGCTACATTATTTGAGAGCATTCAGCCTGGTGCTAGTAATAATGCAAGCCCTAGGCCTTGCACAGGTAATATCATAATGCAGTTTATGATTCTAGACCTAAGATTTTACCCTTTCCGGTCCAGGGTTCCTGAATTAATGCAATATCAAAGACACCTCTAGTCATCCTCGTACTCAACAGAGCAGAAGCAGCACGACTATAGTGAAGCTTGATTTGGGCTACTTTAATGTTCATATCCATAAAAAGAACAGAAGAGGATGGGCCCTCACCATATTTAAGTGGGTTCAACAGCCACTATTTCCTTGAACTCAGACCGACTCTCCTCTTGCAACGGAGGTGAGGCAGCTAGCAGAGTCTCATCAGAGTCAGAATCAATTTCTAGACCCCCAAGAGAAAGAACAACACTATCTCTCTCTGAATCACTTACCTGAGAGGTTTCCTCTTTTGTCCCGATGGCTTACAACTGCCAATCAAATTCTGAGGCTATATATCTACATCAGATTCATCAAATGAGTTGCTAACTTTGGTTGTGTTTATCCTAAAAGATTACGCACCATCATGGTTCCAAATTAAAATTCATCATTCCATAAAGGATGGAGCTAAACACCTCTGGAATTTCGTCAGCTCATCTCAGTACTTTGTGGCTACAGAAAACGTTCTTTCAACCATGTAAAAACTGAGGAGAGATGCTACATTAGAATTCTTGCAGCTGGCGGATTAGTAAGGTAAGGAAAATCAACCTAGTGGGCAACTCTTTTCGCAAATTCATTATTGAGCCATTTCATGAAAATGATGCTATTTTGTCCCACATGTGAGGCTCATATGTTTCATTAAAAGTAGTAGTTTTAAAAAGTAATGAACCAAATTCTTAACCAACTAAATGTGGTCTGTCTCTATTACCCTTTAAAATCACTAATTTTAATGAAAGACACAAGCATAACGTTCGGGGCAAGACAACTGCAGGCCCTATTCCTGCAGTTAACTTAGGAGTTCCCTGAGTAGCAAGCTTGTTATGTGACTTCGCATCCAGTTCTCTCCAATTTTCAAGAACTTCTGAAAATGATACAGGACGGTACGTCAGTGGACTGGTAGAACTTCTTAAAATTTCTCTCCCACAGACAAGCAATTGAAGGGATTGTGAAACTAGTCACTGAAGCCTCCAGCAGAACAGTTGGGTATCAGAACAGATATTGATTTATTGGAGCTACACTAGAATCCAGAAAACTCATGCCAACATTTGAGACCAAAAATGATTACAAGCAGTGAAATTTCGGTATTTGTACGTTTGAAAAATAAAATAATATTTCTAGTCTTATGTTAAGATGAGGTAAGTGCGTTTTAAATTTAATTAAAGTTTTACACTGTGCAAGCAATAAAAAGTTATACAGAAAATTAGCGAAATGGGTCAAAATTTCCTAAATTTGATGATGAGGCAGCAGAAGATATTACTGTCAAACATTTTTTTGCAAGACCTCCGTCGAATCTGCGCACGTGCCAAGTCTGTTCTGACTCTCTCGAAATAGGGGGGAAATGCAACGAGGGAGTAGCAAGCGAATAAAAATGGAAGGCATCGGGAAGCGCGCATCCTAAACCTATCTCCCCTTTTTCAAATGGAAGCGTCTGTGGCTGCCAGGCGCACAATGCGCAAATAGACAGTAATCTATAATTCTAATGGTTTGTGTGTTTATAGTTGCTTCAATTAAGCAATTTTTAAATTTTATCCCAAACCTATTGACAATATTTGATATTTATTCAATTTTTGGAACTTTCGACTCATTGAGGCGACAGAAGATACCAACCTAGAACCTTAAGATTTCTCACACATTTTAGTGATGAGTTCACAACTTTTCCGTGCTATCGCTAAACGATCTGGGAAAATTAAATTTTTTAGATACGCCCTAAAATACATACAGAAGTCACAAGAAAACTCGTGAGAAACAACTTGGGATGGTCGAAATGGGTAATTCAGTTGTTTATATGTTACATACGCACATGCTGAGGATTTGAATAAACTACTCCACATTCATAAGAAAAATAGAAATTTAGACCGAAATTTGAGTGAAATTTTTTCTATGATTACAATACTTCCTTTACTACGTTAAAGGAAGTCAAAATTAAGTAACCCATGTCTGACCCACAATTGCTCGAATCTGGGGTAACTCTTGGTCATTGAATGATCTAAATAAAACAAATAATAATTCAATTCAAGGTGAATTACTTATTTGAATAATTTCTAAATTATTTAAGCTTACTCCATGCCTATTTAAATTATATTATCTTTACTACTTTAGAAACAAATAAAATGTTGTGGTTTTTTGACCCATAATTCCCCTGTGTAACCCTACATAAAACTACATAAAAGGTAAAGAAAGATTTTTTGAAAAAAAGAAATGATATGGAAAATAAGGGTAAACAGAAAAATTGTTTTAAAATATTCAACAAACAGTAAATTGGATGAAAAAACCACCAGTATTTGCAAATAAGAACCTGCTTTGGAAAAAAAAAAGCATCTAAGAAAGTAGTGACACGAGTCTCCAAAGTCGCCTTGTGACAAAAAAAAAAAGTCCCATTTAAATAGCGTATGGCAACTCTGCTTTGACCTCTAGCCAGGGACACACAAATCAGATAAAAAAGAAACTTACCTCTCGTTTTATAGTATCACCTGCACAAAATGTAATTTTCACGAAAGTTGAAGATGTCAACTAATGTGTCCAACTTAAAAATTAAAAAAAAGTCTTAAAGCCTGAAAGTTTATTCAACCTTTAATTGAACCCATTTTATTAAATCTTCATACAATATACTTTTAATTCAGCTAAAATATAATTGGTATTCCACTTCCATTCTCCCCAGTTTTCATGCAGTCTTAAATGAGAAGGAACTAAAATATTAAGAACATTACTTTTCGATTGTAGAAGCTGCAGTTTACCTGCCAGAAAATACAGTAACTTTATATAGGCATAAAAATTTTGCCATTTATATATATATATATATATATATAGCATTAGCACTAGCATAGAAATAAATAATAAAAGGTGTTTGTCCATGTATTCTCTTCTATTTGGCTATATTATAAATACCTTTCAACAGAACTCTTCTTATCGCTGTTTGAATAAATAATTTTAATGTAAATATTATTCAGGCAAGAGTTATAATATTTAAAAAAACATACATTTTCCATGTCTTTTTAAACATGCTTAGTTATATATTTAAATTTGGTTAACTAAAACATTCCCACACACACACGAAACAACGACATACAATATAAAATAATGTTTATTGAAATCTCTATAGAAAAACATTCATGGGCTGACCAAGCAGATGTTTCAAGAGAATCATTCTTTAGTTTTAATAAAATACAACATTTAAAATATAACAATTTTTGCAAAGAAAAAAAAAAGTATATTTAATTTTAGAAGCATTTTCTACCAATGTCTTGACATTTAAAACCAGTGATGGAACAGGAAAGAGATGGATTTGAAGTGTAACCAAACATTAAATGTCTAAAATGAACTTCTAAAATCTAATTACATTTTCTACAGTATTCAAAAACAAAAGATAAAGCTTGCTTCAAATCAACTCAGATGCAACTAGGATTAGAAGTTAACAACGGGCGTGGTAAAAGGGTACAAGTTTTTCAATTCAGAAGACAGAGTAAAATGATTAAAAATAATGGTTAACCTGAAGTAATTGCTGTACAAGTGGAGAAACCACAAAACAAATATAAATATGTTTCATGGAAGGGGCTTTAATCAAATCCCAAATTTAATACAACATTAGGACTAGCAAAAAGGAGCAAGCATAATAGATAGCCATTCCTAACTAAATCGCCCTTTTAGCGCAATAAAACAGCATTTTCCTTTTGGCTGCAAAAACAGTTCCAACACTGTTAAACACATCCAAAAAAAAAAAAAAATGTCAAGAAAAAACAAATCTGGCAATAACTGCAAATTATGCTTTCGTATTTCAGGTTTTAAAAATAAATGTTCACTTTTACAATTATTGAAATTAGTTTAAAAAATTTCAGATGTTCCAACTTTCTTGCATATCCAACTCTTCAATATCATGATAACAGTAATTTTATTGATATGATGCTATTGGACTAATCTTGTCATTACTCTGAGGAGGAACCTAAAAGGAAATTGAATACATAATTATTAGATACTTTAGGTGCATACATTTGGACAGCTAAGTAAAATTAATGTTTTACATATAAAACAAAGCATACATGCTAAATTTTAATAGGAGGAATAAAATTTAACAAACCATCATAAATAACTTATATGGAAAACATGAAATACACTGTTCGACATTGAAAATGCAACACCAAGAAGGAGTGGTCAGAAATTCATGCAAATTTTACCGTAGACGCACGTCACTGAGTTATGCAAATGATATGAAATGCGCAGCTCTCCGACGTACGTGAAGTAAGATATAAGAGAATGAAGTTGAAAAGTGGGCTATGTTCATGTTGGTTTTTCTGCCAGACTAATTATCGGAGAAATTTGGTTTTTGTCTCGAAGGATACGTGTGATAGGAGGAAATGCCACGCCGTCCTCAACGAAGACACTTCCAGCATATAGACGACTTTACAAGGGGTATGGTGATCGGACTGAGAAGGGGAGGTTGGTCCATACGTCAAATTGCAGCTGATACCCACATGGATGCAAGCACTGTGCATCGGCTGTGTCGGAAATGGTTGGAAAGAGGAAATGTAGCCACATTGAGGGGTGCAGGTGCAGCCAGAGTGACGTCAGACCGCTTGGATCGAAGGATTCACCGACAAGCTGTGGCGGACCCGCAAGTCACTTGTACGTCGATTCTGCAGCACGTGCAAGGTACCCTGGATGTTCCTGTGTCGACCAGAACCATTTCCCGTCGAGTGGTTGCACGTGGCCTGCAATCACGGCGCCCGCTAAGAAGACTGCCATTGACCTCACAGCACAGACTCCAACGTTTAGAATGGTGCCGGACCAGAGCGACGTGGATGGCCGAATGGCAAACCGTAGTGTTCTCAGATGAATCCCGCTTCTGTTTGTCCAGCGATAGTCATCACATACGTGTGTGGCGTCGACGTGGAGAAAGATTGAATCCGGCAGTAACTGTGGAACGCCCCCACAGCGCGACAACGTGGCATAATGGTTTGGGGCGCTATTGCATACAATTCCGTATCACCTCTAGTTCGTATTCGGGGCACTATGACGGCCCAACGATATGTAGATAATGTACTGCGGCCGGTGGCAATCCCCTACCTTCAGGGTCTGCCAAATGCAATTTTTCAACAGGATAACGCCCGGCCTTACAGTGCTCGAATCAGCCAACATGCTCTACGAGGTGTACAGATGCTTTCCTGGCCACCATACTCTCCTGACTGGTCACCAATCGAACATGTGTGGGACGTGATTGGACGCCGTTTGCAGAACCTGTCACTGCCTCGTTCAGAGAACGAACTGTGGCAAATAGTTGAAAGGGAATGGAGTGCCGTCCCTCAGGACACCATCCGCAGGCTTATTGACTCCATGCCTAGACGTGTTTCTTCGTGCATCGCTGTCCGCGGTGGTCCTACTTCTTACTGAGCCGACGCCGTCCTCGCTCTAAATTTTGCTTATTTATTTTGAAATAAATATCACTTATTCAGGGTTCCCACCCTCTCCGCAGATTAAAAAATAGGGCCTTTATATGGCCTTTTTCAGGCCCATTTTCCAGAATATATAGGGCCACTTGACGTTTTGTAGTCGTACTTCTGCTGAATAACTAACTTTTAAAGGAAAAGCTTATCAGTTAGTCAAAAAACATAGCTATTATGTTCTTGCACAATATATTCATTTCTATAAACAGCAAAGCTTCAACTCCCATATACATTTTATTACCAGTTATGTATCATTTTATATTTTTAAAGCAGCTTAAGAAACGAGCAACGGGTACTATACAGCTACTACACCCACGGCAAAAATTTTATGAACAAATTTTAAATAAAATTGTAGCAGTTCCATTTAAACCATTTAAATGTAGTACAATATGACACACACTTCAATTTATAAAATTCAAGGATTAACAAGCAGACTCTAGGCCTATATAAAAGAAAAAAATCCTATCCACCTAGGAGCGCATTCGTGGTGGTCAAATATGAAATGCAAACGTTTGGTTTAAAACTTCCACGACAATATAAAAAATTTAGACTTTTTTTGGTTTTTTAGTTGCATAATTATCAATAACATTTGGATATTCTTTTATTAACAATGCACTTTAACTTAAAATTGAGGAACTAACTACCTTTGTGCTTGAAAAGTAAACTAAAGTTTTTTTATGTTTTATCGCGCAAAATTAGATTTTGTGAGCTAAAAACTGAAAAACCTTAATTTAAAAGTTTAACTTCGTTTCTTTTTGTTCTACTGTTCTTTCTCTTTCTCATTCATAACTTCTCTGCATCTTCTAAAATCCATTTTGCAACTCGATTTCAGACAAGACATTGTTCTTAACAGCTGACTTTAGTCGTTGGTTTGCTAAATTTAATAAAAAATCTGATGACTCTTGATTGGATTAAGCTTCTTGTGTAACTATCGTATACTGCTTCACATTTAATTTGTTTGTCTCTCTGCTTTTAATGCCTTAAATATGTGCTGGTTACAAAACTTTAGAACTTCTAAACAGTAGAATGAGATAATTATGTGCTGCCATAAAGTATCTCTGAATTTTGTACAACACATCAATATTTTATCTTTCCTTTAATGACCTAATGGGAGCACTGCTGCTAGTAGCATGGAAAATTCTATTTTAAGCTATTAAAATTATAATTTTACAAATTCAACTTTTCAAAATACTGCCTTTCAGTACAAAATCATAATTAAACATTATGTGCTTGATTGTTTTAATTGTTTTCCAAAAAATGAAGCAATGGAAAACCTAATGCTTATTAAAATCAAGCTTGGAAAAATTAATAGGTATATAAATAGAAAAAATAAATTGTTTGTTATCAAAATACACTGCTCGACATTGAAAATGCAACACCAAAAAGGAGTGGTCAGAAATTCATGCAAATTTTACCATAGACGCACGTCACTGAGTTATGCAAATGATATGAAATGCGCAGCTCTCCGACGCACGTGAAGTAAGATATAAGAGAATGAAGTTGAAAAGTGGGCTATGTTCATGTTGGTTTTTCTGCCAGACTAATTATCGGAGAAGTTTGGTTTTTGTCTCGAAGGATACGTGTGATAGGAGGAAATGCCACGCCGTCCTCAACGAAGACACTTCCAGCATATAGACGACTTTACAAGGGGTATGGTGATCGGACTGAGAAGGGGAGGTTGGTCCATACGTCAAATTGCAGCTGATACCCACATGGATGCAAGCACTGTGCATCGGCTGTGTCATGTTTATATTTGTTACTGTTATTTCATTTTCAAATCATTAATCATTTTTTCAAATATTTTTTTACTAAATTGACCTTATTTTTTACCATTGCTTAAATACGCTAACACTAATGTTGCTTATTTACATGCTTTGGTCCTTTTAAATCTTTGTTCTTAAGCCATAATGCCTGACATTATTTTTCCAAAGATATTTTGTATGCTGGTTACGAACAGTGTTTAACGGACAGGAAAAATAATTTCAAAAATATTATGTAAAAAATAATTGTTTTATTAAGGAAAGAAAAATCGTCCTTAAATGTTACGATAGACCCCAGAGGGTACATACTTCTTTTACTAAAATTGTTTTCTGCCTATGATATAATATTTAAAAAGACATTTTATAAGAGGAAACAAGATCAGCAATTAACACAAACTGGGAAGCTGGGAATCATTTTAAAAACTCAGCTTCTTGTTTTTGAGATTGTGAAAGATGTAATCATTGATGAAGATCACAATAAAACGGCTACAGAACACACTTTACAACGGTTGTGTGCTGCAATCTGTTGATAATGAATTGAAACAACACCAAAGTAATCATTGAACACTATTATTTGGTTGAAAGGTTCATTTTTGGTTCACTCAGACACACTTTTTGGATCATCCCTAAAAAGGGACGCTAGGCATTAATGGGTTAATTTCAATTCATTTTGAATGTTGTTTTATTTGTACATTTTTAACTTGTTTTTTTTTTCCTTCACTAATTATTCTTAATTTTTTTTTGATGGAAATTTTATCTTTTGTGGATAAAAATTTCAATGGAATTGCATCATAGAAATTTTTAGGTGGGAGGTTTTGCGGCCTCCCAGATGTATCAATCTCTTTTTTAAATCCAAAATTACGTAAAATTATACTAAATATGAACGGCCCAGGTAGCACATCATACCGATCGACGTAGAAAAATGTGCAAAAAAAAAAATATAGAACTAGATTGTTTTCCGATGTCGATCTTCCGGAAAACGTAACATTTCTGATATATGGTTCTATATAGTTTCTGAATATAGATCTAGATTGTTTTCCGATGTCGATCTATGTAAAAAATTTACTCTTTTCACCCACTGGCGGGTTTTAACCGTGACGTCATTTTTGATCCGCCATTTTGGATCCATGATCGCCGCCATCTTGATTTTAATTATTTAATTAATTTATTTAATTACTTAATTTAATTATTGATTGCTTAATTACTTTGAATTTGAAATTTTCATTCCGCAGGATTCGAACGCGGGTCCCTTGTAACTCCAGCCGGACATGGGAGAAAAATAACACTTTAAAAGGAAATGTTTTTGCAGAAAGCGCCATCTATGAAAGACTAAGGGCGTAAAAGTGAAAAATTAATTTTATGGTGGTTGTGGGAGAAAAATGGTGGTGCTATCTATCGCGGAAAAGGGTCAGTAATGGAAATGATTCATTTTACTAAGGTGCTTGTAAAGGTATGGAGAAATAGTGGCGCCATCTAGTGATGATAATGATTCCTCTAAATCATTATTGAAAATTCATTTGTTTGGAAAATAATATTTTTCGAGGAAATAATATTTTTTCTGTGTGTTGGAATCGAACTCACCAAAAAAGGATCTGCGGGTGACAGTTGTTATGTTGACCGATAGAACCGCTCGCCCATAGATCCTTATCCTCACATGTGTTTTTAATGTTTATATGCAGACAAATACTAGCCCAGGATTAATATTGAAAGCTCATTCTAAATGTCAATTAAAAATAAAGGTTATTAAAAAAATTAATGACAAAAAATTACAATCTCACTCGATTATATGTGTTGAAAAGTACATTTTACTAGATGTTTGATTTAAAACAGCTTCAATATTAAACGAAATAAAATTATAAATAATGTCGAAACAAAAATATATTTTGACATAGTTCTACGTTTAAAAGACAATGATTAGTGTAACTAAAAAAAATTCGTCTGGAAAATTTATTTGAGTAGCAGATAAAACAACGAAGGGATCAAATGCAACCTGATTAATTTAAAAGTCAAAAAAAAAAAAAAAATAACAATTAAAAAAATAAATAAATATAATAAATTTAAAAAATAAATAAATAAAAATAAATAAATAAATATATAAATAAATAAATATATAAATAAATAAATAAATACATAAATAAATAAAATAAATAAAGATGGAAAGAAAGAAATAAAAAAGAATTTTCGAATGAGGTTGATATAAAACTTTATTCGATATCTATATATATAAAAGAAAGTCGTGTTAGTTACACTATTTATAACTCAAGAACGACTGACCGGTATGGCTAAAAATTGGTGAGTAGGTAGCTTAGAGCCAGGAGACGGACATAGGCTATAATTTATGTGTGTCAGTTACATAAATAGAAAAAATGTCTTATTGACTAAGCCTTTTCTCTAAGCCTTTTTTAACACCTCAATGGCTGAGCGACATAAAGCACACGTTCTGGCAGCTTCCGGAGCGTAGTAAACAGTTTGTAAGTTAGCGGTGCGTTGAGTGTTATTTGACTTTTTTGTGAAGTAAAGTAAATTATAAACAAACGCGTTTTTACCTTCGAAATCTATATGTGATAAGCTGTCAAAAACAAATGTCACTTAAGAGTTTTTACGCCTCTGAGGCTGAGAGGGGGGATAGCTGCTGGACTGCAGTTAAAGAGGTTGTTCTTCTTACTACTATTTCTATACAAAAGTTCGTTTGGATGGATTTATGGATGTTGCAGGCAGTTGATAAGCAGTCCGAAAAAATATCTTTTTAATGAAGCCTTTTTTGAGCCACTGTCGCCGAGCGACATAAAACACATGTTCTGACAGCTTCTGGAGCGCAGTAAAATAGGTTGTGAGTTACCGGTGGATTAAGTGTTATGTGACTTTTTTGTGGTGCAAATCTATATATATATAAAAGAAAGTCATGTTAGTTACATTAAACTCCTTGGGTATGCCTGGATTACCACCGCACAATTTCCGTCTAAATATTGGCTCCTTAGTAAATCATGCTTCGAAACATAAACCAACCAAAACTGCAACGGTATGCGTTTGGTGGTTGGAAAATTGATGAACAATGTAATTTACGAGACGATACTGAAAGGAAAATTCAAAGGTGAGGAAGTTCTCATTCCGAGGATCCCGATGATCCCAACCGATATGCTGTTTAAATTTAAAAAGTTTGTGGTTTGAATCTGGAACATCACTGTTTTTCCTATGGTCAATTATATGTGGGATGTTAACGGGTTGGAAGACCATCTGCGTTGTTTGTTTTTGCGCTTGATAACAAAACAAAAAATATTGTGTATCACAAGGTACTTAAGTGAAGAGCAACCTATGTACTAAAACACAGAAACAATAATGAATGATTAACGTAGGTACTGATTTTTTTTTTGTATTTTCTAATAAAAAAAACTTAATTAATTCAAAAATTTGCTTATTTATTGCCTTTAAGGCGGAACAGAGTTCGCCGGGTCAGCTAGTACAGTCGAACCTCCATATATCGAACTTCCATATATCGAAATTTTCCATATATCGAACTTCTAGCAAATTCACATGTTCATTACATAGAAAAACTGTTTCTATATATCGAAAAAATCTCCATATATCGAATTTTTTTGGAAGCGTAATTGGAGATTTTATTCCGCTTTTAGATATTTTACCTCACGAAAGATGAAAGTCAGGAGAAAAGGGAAGGTCAGAAAAGGTCACTGCAAACCCCACTGTCAGCTATAGATAAAGTGTGGACCCCTGGAGTGGACAAACACGTTATTTGTCCATTCTGGAATTCCCGGATTATCCCCTCCCCCGTCGTTTTCGAATTTTGGATGCAACCTGTCCTGTAGCAAAACCAGTTTCTATCTACCCCTTTTGTTTGGTGGTGATTCCTCTCTCTCCATGATTAGTTTCAGCGAAAATTGTTTTAACTAGTGCTGTGCCAATTCAATTTGATTTTGTTTTCCCTCTCGATTTACAATGTCAAAAAGAAAATGCCTTAGTGTTGCAGATAAAGTGGATTTGTTAAAGGACGTAGATAGTAAGCTCTTCAAAATTGTACTGCAAGCACATATCATTCAAAAAACGAGATGCTGTGATGAATCATATCAAAACATTGAACCGAAAAAAAACGTTCAAGAACGTGCATTTGAAACAATACGTCGGGGGCTGCAATTCGCGGAAAATGTTCCTGATGGAGTGTTTAGTGGACTGAATAAATGTGAACATTTTTTTGATGAACTTTCTGTAAAACAGGCTGTTCAGCAAGATATTCGCAGTTTTTTTAAAAGAATGTGATCATTGCAACTACTCTTTGGATTACTGTTTTTCAATAAGTATGTATAATATTCATTAAATTTTTCATATTAGTTCATTTTTAATTCTTAACTTTCATCAAATATGATTAACGTATATATTAGTAATGGAGTTTCATGTGTGAAATATTGCTTTAATTTCAATGTTTCCGGAGTAATTTTCAAAAAACTGAGGTCCTTTCTATATATCGAAATTTCTATATATCGAATTTTTTTCCGACAATTTGCTACTTCGATATTTGGAGGTTCGACTGTATTTCTATGTTTTAAAGTCACGCAGAAGAACGTAAAACTATGTCGTTTTTGAATTATTTTTATTAATTGGAGTTTTGGAGGTTTTTTTTATTTATTTATTCATTCAGTTATTTTTTTGTAATGTGTTGAAAAGAACATTTTACTAGATGTTTGATTTAATACAGCTACAGTATTAAACGAAATGAAATTATAAATGATGTCGAAAAAAATATATTTTGATATAGTTCTATGTTTAAAAGACAATGATTATGGTAAAACTAAAAAAAAAAATTCGTCTGTCAGATTTATTTGAGTAGCGGATGAAACAACGAATGAATCAAATGAAGCCTGATTGATTTAAAACGTCAAAAAAAGTAAACTAAAATAATAATAATAATAATGACAATAATTAAAAAAAATAAGGAAATAAATAATAAAATAAAAAATAAAATAGATAAATAAATGAAATAAATAAATAAAATAAAATAAATAAGTAAGTAAAATGAATAAAGATGGGAAGAAAGAACTAAAAAAGAATTTTCGAATGAAGTCGATATAAAACTTTCTTCGATGTATTTCTATATTTTAAAGTCACGCAGAAGAACGTAGAACTATGTCGTTTTAGAATTATTTTTAATAATTGGAGTTTTAGAGGTTTTCTATATTTATTTATTTATTCAGTTATTTTTTTGTAATGTGTTGAAAAGTTTATTTTACTAGATGTTTGCTTTAAAACAGCTACAGTATTAAACGAAATGAAATTATAAATAATGTCGAAAAAAAAATATTTTGATATAGTTCTATGTTTAAAAGACAATAATTATGGTAAAACTAAAAAAAAAAAATTAGTCTGTCAGATTTATTTGAGTAGCAGATGAAACAACGAAGGAATCAAATGAAGCCTGATTGATTTAAAATGTTAAAACATAATAATAATAATAACAATAATTTAAAAAATAAATAAATAAGTAATAAAATAAAAAATAAATAAATAAATGAAATAAATAAGTAAGTAAAATGAATAAAGATGGGAAGAAAGAAATAAAAAAGAATTTTCGAATGAAGTCGACATAAAACTTTCTTCGATGTATTTCTACATTTTAAAGTCACGCAGAAGAACGTAAAACTATGTTGTTTTAGAATTATTTTTAATGATTGGAGTTTTTGGGGTTTTATATATTTATTTATTTATTCAGTTATTTTTTGTAATGTGTTGAAAGAACATTTTACTAGATGTTTGATTTATAACAGCTACAGTATTAAACGAAATGAAATTATAAATAATGTCGAAAAAAATATATTTTGATATAGTTCTATGTTTAAAAGACAATGATTATGGTAAAACTAAAAAAAAAAAAATTCGTCTGTGAGATTTATATGAAAAGCGGATGAAACAACGAATGAATCAAATGAAGCCTGATTGATTTAAAACGTCAAAAAATAATAATAATAATAATAATAACAATAATTTAAAAAATAAAGAAATAAATAAAATAAAAAAATAAATAAAATAAATAAATGAAATAATTAAGTAAGTAAAATGAATAAAGATGGGAATAAATAAATAAAAACGAATTTTCGAATGAAGTCAATATAAAACTTTCTTCGATGTATTTCTATATTTTAAAGTCACGCAGAAGAACGTAAAACTATGTCGTTTTAGAATTATTTTTAATAATTGGAGTTTTAGAGGTTTTCTATATTTATTTATTTATTCAGTTATTTTTTTGTAATGTGTTGAAAAGAACATTTTACTAGATGTTTGATTTAAAACAGCTACAGTATTAAACGAAATGAAATTATAAATAATGTCGAAAAAATATATATTTTGATATAGTTCTATGTTTAAAAGACAATGATTATGATAAACTAAAAAAAAAATCGTCTGTCAGATTTATTTGAG
Source organism: Uloborus plumipes (assembly GCA_038373865.1). Taxonomy (NCBI): domain Eukaryota; kingdom Metazoa; phylum Arthropoda; class Arachnida; order Araneae; family Uloboridae; genus Uloborus; species Uloborus plumipes. The sequence goes on along the minus strand of JAXGGA010002095.1, from coordinate 51,857 downwards.
TAGCAGATGAAACAACGAATGAATCAAATGAAGCCTGATTGATTTAAAACGTCAAAAAAATAAAAATAAAATAAAAAATAAAATAAAATAAAAATAAATAAATAAATAAAATAAATAAAAAAAATAAATAAACACGAAAAACGAAAAATAATAACTAAAAAAATAAATAAATAAAATGAAAATAAATAAATAAATAAAACAAAAAATAAAGAAATAAAAAAACTTAAAAAAAAAAGACTTTTTGAATGAGGAACTTATTTTTTTTCGGTATACTTTAAAGTCATGCAGAAGAATGTCAAACAATACCGATTTTGAATTATTTTTGATGATTGCAGTTTTAGAAATTTTATTTATATATCTATGTTTAGATTTTTTTTTGTAATGTGTAGAAAAGCATGTTTAGTTCGAAACAGCTAAAGTATTAAACGAAATGAAATTAGAAATAATGTCGAAAGAAAAATATATTTTGATACAGTTATCTGTTTATAAGACAATGAGTAGGCTAAAACCACAAAAAAAATCGTCTGGCAGACTTATTTAGTAACAGATAAAGCAACCAGATAAGATCAAATGAGACTTGACTAATTTAAAGCGTTAAAACACAAATTTGTGATGATTTTTTGAAGGGAGGTCGATATAAAACTCTTTCACATATTTTCCTATATTTTAAAGTCATGCAGAAGTGCATCGAAGTATATAGTTTTTAAATTTTTTTCGATGTTTAAAATTTTAGAGATTATTTCCCCTCATGTGTCAATAAATATATTACTAATGAAAAATAAAAACAGTTTTAATTTTCCCTTCTGATTTAAAACAGCTAAAATAGTTCAATTTATGAAAATTCAAACAATGTTGAAATAAAAAGAAGCTATAACATAGTTCTATGTTAAGATTTAATATAGATCGACGTCAAAGTACGTCAGTGTCTCAATGTTTTTTTCCCCAACATTAAAAAACGTTGTTCGACGTTTGCTATTTCACTAATTTTCTTCTAATTAAAATATAAGTAAGAATATCGTTGTAAAAAAGCTTTAAATAATGATTATTCAAATTTTAATGTAAAAATAAGTTGTTCAAATGACTTTTTTAATAAAGTCGGTGAAACAACATATTTCGACGTAATTCTATGTTTCCAAAACCTTATCCTTTATTCAAACGAGATTCAAACGTCGAACTATGTTGGTCCCACGTCGTTCTATATTTTTGTGCTACTTGGGTGAAGATGTTTAAAATCTTAAAATAATTGAAAAAAAAAGGATCGATTCAGTATTTTATTTTCTGATAGAAGCAACTCTTAAAAAATACGGGATTTCGTTTAAAATTTTCGAATTTAATAAAAAATAATAATAAATTTCATTTATTTTCTTCTTAAAAAAGCGAATGAAACAACAAAAATGCAAAAATCCGATTCCTGTAGTGGATGCAAAGAGATTGCAGTTTTCAAAGTGATGGCATCAAAAGCATAAGAACGGTATATAAAAGGATTTATTTTGGAAAAAAAAATTTAAATTGCATTTTAAAGGTCTATGATAAACATATTTTATTTCTGTGAACACAATTAATGTAAAGATAAAATGAAACGATCCATTCAGCGTTTAACATTTAGACTCATAAAAGTTAATTTTGCTTTAAAAAACTTAAAATAAGGATCTGAACAAAAAAATAAAGCGAATTTTCATTTATTTGCCTCCTAATAAAGAGTAATTAGCTTGAAAAATAAGAAAAATTCGATTTTCATATCGGATGCAAAGAGATCACATTTTTCAAAATGAAAGCATCAGAAGTATAAAAACGGTAAATAAAATAATTTATTAAAGTCAAATAATTTTAGAATACATTTCATCAGGTTTATATGATGAATGTCATTAATAATCACCGACATATTGGCCAAAAATTCGGAGGGGAAAATGCGGAAGTAGGGAGGCGTAGCAAAACAGACAATACCAGACTTCCAACATTAACAGATGAAAAAATACATTAATTCCTGAATATTACTGAAACACCACCCCTGTAAGCATCTAACAAAAAAAAATCTTGATAATTTTCTGCCAAAATAAGGTCAAAACGTCGCACCAAAGACATCAGATGGCAATAATTTTAAATAGCTGGTCACTCTATCAGAAGCAATCCTATTTTTTCTCCAACCCTTAGCTATCTGTTCGCAGTTCCAAGTTCATTTCGCAGATAATTGCTATTATTATTATTTCCTTTTTGTTTAAGTCATGAGCTGGGAGAAAAATCCTTACTCTGCATTTCCAGAGAAATCTATAACAGCAATACTGCAGTAAGCCATTTTGATTTACATATGATAAAACAAACAAGTAGAACTATTAAAACAAAATAACTACCTTTTTAAAGTTATTAATTTCTTAAAAAGAAACCAACAGAAAGCGATACATTTTACATTAAAGATTTATCACTTGCCAGAGCATCACAGGCAGGAAGTGTGCGACTTTTTTTTTTTTCGCAAAATTGGCAGATAAGCGATTCCCTTCTTTAACTTCAGAAAAGACCGAAAAATTATGGGCTTTTACATGGAAATATGCTATGTTTTATTTTGATTTCAGATTTGCTTTTTGAATGAATAATTTGTGAAATGTTCGTTTTTGTTTGATCAGCATTTTGTGAAGGGTCCGTTTTGCTTGATCGTATTTTTGTGAAGGGTCCGCTTTGCTTGATCGTACTTTTGTGAAGGGTCTGTTAACGGACCCGAACTTCCTCTGGTCAGACTTCTCACTCCAGCTTTTAATGCGTGGAGGAAAAACAAAGAAAAAAAACCTGAAACAGTCTTTTGAAAATTAAAGAAAATTTTCCAAAATTAAGGACTTTTTAAGGGTTTTTTAGGGACCTTAATTTTGCTTGATAAAATTAAGGGTTTCTTAAGGAAGTACGAACCCTGCACCTTGATCTGCGACCTTGAATCTCCACGCTGTGTTACGACGATCGAGAAAAAATGGAAGGGAGCGAGATGCGTACTTAGAATTTTTAAATTCTTTAAAAAAAAAATAAAAAAAATAGGGCTTTGAATCATTTTTAGGGCTTTTGATAAAATATATGGCCTTTTTAGGGGCCCCTAAAAATCAAACTCAAAAATCAGGCCTTTATTGGGCCTTTTTCAGGCCCGTGGGAACCCTGTTATAGTATCACCTGCAAAAAATGTAATTTTCATAAAAATTGAAGATGTCAACCAATGTGTCCAACTTAAAAATAAAAAAAAGTCTTAAAGCCTAAAAGTTTATTCAACCTTTAATTGAACCCATTTTATTTCTTCATACAATATCCTTTTAATTCAGCAAAAATATAATTGGTATTCCACTTCCATTCTCCCCAGTTTTCATGCAGTCTTAAATGAGAAGGAACTAAAATATTAAGAACATTACTTTTCGATTGTAGAAGCTGCAGCTTACCTCTCAGAAAATACTATATAACTTTATATAGGCATAAAATTTTTGCCTATATATATATATATATATATATATATAAAGGTGTTTGTCCATGCATTCTCTTCTATTTGGCTATACAGGGTTGCCATTCATTTCCGGGGGAAAAATTCAGTGTTTTCCCTGCATGAATATGCAAAATTACGAACGAGCGAGCACTGATATTCTATTTGAACATTAACCCATTAATGCCTGACATTTTATTTTTCAACGATACTTTGTATACTGGTTACAAATAGTGTTTAATGGACAGGAAAAATAGTTAAAAAATTATCATGTAAAAAATAAATTTTTTATATAAGAAAGAAAAATCGTCCCTAAAAAGGGACGCTAGGCACCAGAGGGTACATACTTTTTTACCAAAATTTTTTTTCTGCCTACGATGTAATATTGAAAATGACAATTTATAAGAAGAAATAAAAGCAGCAATTAACATAAACTGGGAAGTAGATTCAGAGAACAAGGAAATATTGGCGTTGTTGAGTATGTAAGTCGGCAAAACATTTGTTCTGCAAACCTACGTATTGCATTTGCTGCATTCCGACAAGGTCTTTTACTTCAATGGGCACATCTTACCTGAGTCTTATTTAAAACAATATAACAGCTAGCCCCATAATACCTAACTCAACTCTCTTGAGCTCAATGCATGTTGTACAGCAGCTTTTAAAATAAAAATGAAGAGCGGCTACCACCATTTTTTAGAGTGGATCAAAAACCGGTAGTTCCTAAAATTTGATGCATGGGATCTTTTTCCCTATGCAACGTTTGTATTGAGCAACCATATATATTTGGTTCATCAATTTCAATTACTTTCTTTTCGCTGTTGGACAATCGCTTAGCCTTTACAATAGGATAAACTCCATGAAGATTCAATGCAATAGTTATGACATTGCTATTATTCCACCGAACCAACGTAATATTATTTTACATGTCATCGACATTTATTCAAAACTTCCTCTCTTTTCTTTTTTGAACAACGTAACTTCAGTTCATGAGCATTTTAATCCGATTTTTGCACAAAATCTTGCTGAGACAAATAATCACGTTGGAGCGCAAGAGAAGTAAATAAATTCTCACAGTAGAGATCAAAATTTGCATGCTCAGGGAATTCTGAAATTAAATCTGCAAGGCCCCCCCCCCCTTTCCCAAACAACAGACACATATGCAATCCTTGAATTCTTCATCAAGGTAAAATGCTAAGCTTCTGAAACAGCTTAGGGCTTCTTCAACAGTCAGATTAAACAATAATAAACACCTAAATGCATAATGAAAAAGTAATGAAATATAAGGAATAATTAGTGTTTTAAAGAATTACATTTTTGAAATAGCTTTCTTTCAAAATTTACCTTGAGTATTTTTTGTAATTAAAAAAAATAAGAGAAAATATTTAAGAACATTGTATAATTAAGTTTATATATATTAATTAATTTAATTTAATTAGATTTTGAAAATAAAATAAGTTTTAAAAATGACAATTATTATCTGTTTTTCAGTCTAAAAACATTTACTAACTTCTTTGATATAAATTATAGATTCTAAGCAAGAAATCAGCAACGGTTAAACAATGCAGCCATTGGTGCCTAGCGTCCCTTTTTAGGGACGTTCTTAAATTGCTATAAAATCCTAAAAAAATTTAAAATTTACAAAATTGCAAAAAAAGGTAAACTAAAACATCGATCAAAGTAGCACATATATCAAACACAGATAGATTTACTTGTTAATAACTTTAAAAACTTAGCTTTTTGTTCTTGAGATTGCGAACGATGTAATTTTTGATAAAGATCATAATCAAATGGCTACAGATCACACTTTACAGCGGTTATGTGCTGCAATCTGTTAATACAGAATTGAAGCAATACCAAAGTAATAATTGAACACAATTATTTGGTTGAAATGTTCATTTTTGGAAAATTCAGACACACTTTTCGGACCGTCCCTAAAAAGGGACGCTAGGCATTAATGGGTTAATATCCTGGCACAGAAAAAAAACTAACTAAATAAAAACATATGGAGGCAAAGCAGAATTCATTAAAACTAAAATCATAGAACAATTGATGACTAATCTCATAACTCTCTAATTAAATTAGCATAAGCTTTAAAATGCATTTCAAACTAAGTAGTAAATATTTTTTGCTTCTATAATACACGATTAAATATTTACTTATAAATAAATAAACTTAGAAAAAAAAAAAACTGTGAAGTAAAATTACTATTTATTTAATTTAATTTATTATTATTATTTTATTCATTTGCGCTAAATTTATTCATTGGTAGTTTGTATGTTTCAGAATTTATTTTGGCAACTTGAACGTTTGAAAAAAAGTAAAATTCCCTGCACTTTCCAGATTTTTGAAGAAATTTTCAAAATTCCCTGGATTTTCCCTGTTTTTCTGTTAATTTTTCAATTCCCTGTATTTTCCCTGTTTTTTTCAGGTTTCCCTGTGGCGTGGCAACCCTGCTACATTATAAATACCCTTCAACAGAACTCTTCTTATTGCTGTTTGAATAAATAATTTTAATGTAAATATTATTCAGGCAAGAGTGTTAATATTCAAAAAACATACATTTTCCATGTCTTTTTAAACATGCTTATTTATATATTTAAATTTGGTTAACTAAACTTGCTTATCTGATAAGGAAAAACATTCCCCCCCCCCCCACACACACACGCACGAAACAACAACATACAATATAAAATAATGTTTATTGAAATGTCTATAGAAAAACATTCATGGGATGACCAACCACATGTTTCAAGAGAATCATTCTTTAGTTTTAATAAAATACAACATTTAAAATACAACAATTTTTGCAAAGAAAAAAAAAGTATATTTAATTTTAGAAGCATTTTCTACGAATGTCTTGACATTTAAAACCAGTGATGGAACAGGAGAGAGAAATGTATTTGAAGTGTAACCAAATATTAAATGTCTATAATGAGCTTCTAAAATCCAATTACATTTTCTACAGCATTCATAAACAAAAGATAAAGCTTGCTTCCAATCAACTCAGATGCAACTAGGATTGGAAGTTAATAACGGGTGTGGTAAAAGGGTACAAGTTTTTCAATTCAGAAGACAGTAAAATGATAAAAAATAATGGTTAACCTGAAGTAATTGCTGCACAAGTGGTAAAACCACAAAACAAATATAAATATGTTTCATGGAAGGGGCTTTAATCAAATCCCAAAATTAATCCAACATTAGGACTAGCAAAAAGGAGCAAGCATAATAGCCATTCCTAACTAAATCGCCTTTTTAGGTCAATAAAACAGCATTTTCCCTTTGGCTGAAAAAACCAGTTCCATCACTTTTAAACACATTTGAAAAAAAAAAAAAAAAAAAAGTCAAGAAAAAACAAATCTGGCAATAACTGCAAATTATGCTTCTGTGTTTCAGGTTTTAAAAATAAATGTTCACTTTTACAATTATGGAAATTAGTTGAAAAAATTTCTGATGTTCCAACTTTTTTGCATATCCAACTCTTCAATATCATGATAACAGTAATTTTATTAATATGACCCTATTGGACTAATCTTGTCATTACTCTGAGGAGGAACCTAAAAAGAAATTGCATACATAATTATTCGATACTTTAGGTGCATACATTTGGACAGCTAAGTAAAATTAATATTTTACATATAAAATAAAGCATACATACTAAATTTTAACAGGGGGAATAAAATTTAACAAACCATCATAAGTAACTTATATGGAAAATATGAATTATGTTTTTAAATATTATATGCTTCAGATAAAGCATAAAATCAGAGGGTAGAAGGATCTATCAAATTCTACTGCAGTAACAGTTTTATGCAAAAACTAAGGACAGAGTTAAAAGAGCAGCAAACCAACGGAAAAAAGGCAAGATTGGGATAAAGGACAAATCAGAACATTAACTAGAGTCTGGTCCAAGTGTGATAAGTGTGGCTGCAGAGTTTATAAGCATTACTCATAGTATAGTTTCTTGACTTCGAACAACACTTCTAATGGTAAGAACAGCTGTATGACAGTTTGATAGTGGTCGTCCACAAGCAACCATGGCAGCAGATGAAAAATATATTGCCCTGCTGTCGAAGTAGAACAGGAGGCAGACTGATAATGGGAGAAATAGTAAAACAAATACCGTAAAACCTATTCAACGTGCACTACCAAAGGGCGGACACCACTAATTAGAGGACATATTTCCAAGTCCCAAACTCTTAACCATAGGTAATTTCAAACAATTCTCTTTGAATAATGAAGTTATTTGAACCAAAAAACTCTTTTTTGGGAGCTTTGACAAAGTTTTCAGTAAACTCACCATGTATAAAGTGGTTATAATTTAAGTGATTTTGTCTTTTCCCTTTCTCATCTATGATTGCTTCGTACCTTTCAAAATGTTTCCTTTTCACACTATAAATTATTTCCCCATTCAAACCAGTTTTGAGGCGTTTTTTAAACTGCAGATGCTAGGTGGAAGCAGCTACATGGTAGCTTTCTAAAGCAGAGTCCATTCATCAATTTAATGCACTAAAAAAACAGCATCTATCAAGATTGATAAAAAGGACAAAGTGATGTTCTGCCAAATAAATGAGAAAAAAAGTAAATTATGCATTGTCTGTCCAAAATTTTTCAATGTTGGAAAGATTTCAAAACTTTAAAAGAACATATGAAATTAGCATCATATTTGAGTGTTACGAATTTATTTTTTCAGGCACAATAAATTGTACAAATTCTTATTTTGGAAGATGTTGTGTTGAATTAAAAGTGAATGGAACTAACGCCTAGAAAATTAGTGACTTTTTGAAGCACACGCAGAGCTTAATTTAGTAAGCTCATTATTATTATTATTATTGAGAAAAGGAGACACTGAGAGAAATGCAATAATTTCAAAATTTACATTGAGAAACAGATTTTCAATGTTAAAAGAAATGATTGAAAAGAGGAATCATTTCTTACTTGATTTATGTTATCTTTATTTGATGCAAGACAAAATTATTAGCGGCACTTTTAAAGAGAGAGACAGTAAATAATGATCAATGGACAAGTTGCATGATTTTTAATTTTGCTTGAAATTGAAAGAACATTAAAAAATGTGTCGAGCAGTTAATCCAAAAAACGATATTTAACTATTTTTAAATTAATTTGGTAGAAGGGATGTGATGTCAGTCGACATGAGGAAAAGCGGGGAAGTCCTACTCAGCTCCTTTGCTACAGCAAATTTTGATGACATTCTTCGTCTCGTGATTTAAACGTCCTATAAAGTCATTTAAAAATGTCAGCATCCAAGAAACCTGCATACAAATACTGCATCGTTCCACATTGTTCGAGTTCAACAATTAAAACTCCTGGAAAGATTTTTTTTGGGGGGGTTCCCAAAGATGCTGTGCAGCGCAATAAGTAGTGTTCACATTTTTTTTTTTAAAGGGCAGGGTAAATTTCTTTAGAGAGGGCACTTTTCATGGAAAAAAGGGGCATTTTTGTGGAGTAGAAAGGCACTCGGGCATATCGCCGGCTTCGAAGGTAAATTTATTTATTTGGCAAATTTAAAGGCAGCATTGCATTTTCTTTTTAAATAGCAACTAAGGTTTCTTATTAGATCTCAGTATGAGTGCATGCTTACATTTTATCATTAGGTAAATTTAGCAAATTTTACCCAATTGAGAATTTCTTCCTCCTAAACAATTAAGTTTACAATGTGCCTGAAGACACTTACATAGCATGTTAACTCATATTTCTCACTTACAGTTGCAAAAGTAATAACAGAGGAAGAAACTAGCAACAAACTGCTCATAAATTTTATATTTAGATTAAATTATGTATCTAGTGATCATTCATATGTACATTCTACAATTAAATTTGATTTTTCTTTGCACAGATTTTTACTACTGTATTTTCGTTTAGATAAGCCATGGCTTATGCATGTTTGAAAGCTCAAATTTTTCTTTCTGCGGTTTATACGATATATAAGTTTTTTTTTTTTTGGTCTAATGCTTTTATAAAAAGTTCATGAAATTATTATGTATTTACTGCCTAAAATTTAGCAAATTGAAGTCTGTCATCGAAAGCAGGGTTGCCAGACATCCCAGATTTTAGGGGACAATCAGGCCCATCATTTAGGGGGGGGGTTAATTGTCCTCCCTGGCTTGTAAAAATCAATGTATTTACACATAAGTGGGCGTGGTTTTTTATGTTTTCCAATGAAATTGCATTGTGTTCGGCCCCTCCCTCCCTAGGAAAAACTTGAAATGACGGCCCTGGGGACAATCTCGTTTCTTGAAAAATTGTCCAGCTTCCTGGGGAACCCCTATAAGGGACGAATAAGGTCCCGTATTCAAGCTAGAAGCAACACTTTACAAAATGAAACATCATTTTCATAAAAATAGAGTAAAACAAAAAATGAAATACAGTGATAAGAAAATTGAATGAATCATAATGTTTTTCTGTTCTGAAGAGTAGTGTTAGTGTTCTGTTCCGTCAAAGCAAAAGCCATTGTGAAAATCAATGCAACAAATGTGTCGTAGTTTGTTCTGTATTAATAGTTAACTACTATGCTATATGTTAAATTCGATTTGAACCACACCCTGATGCATCTGATATTCAGGTCATAAATTCTAACTGCTTCTTGTTCTTTTGGGGTGAAGTGGAATAAAAAAAAAAGTCCAGAACCGCATGTTCTCTGTCAACATATCAAAATATAGTCAGAAAGATTCAGAACTTTGCGTATATTTCCGAGTGAATTGAGTGAGATAGCAGTTGTAATATTAATGAAATGGGTTATTTAAGATCATTAAAAAAAACTTTTACTAACCGTTTTGACTTGACTATTTTTATTTCGGCGCTAGTGAAATTGAGATTTTTTCCCAAAAATGAAAAAAGCGTAAGGGAATCCAATTTTGTCAAATTATCGTATTGGCCTTTCGAAAACCCAGAATCAACTTGGGCAACAGTTTGATCGACTGAATCGACTTGGGCAACAGTTTGATAGATCAAATGAATGTTCAAAATTCTCAAAAGCAAATGAGCGAAACAGCCGCGAAATTTCACATCAGATTGAATGCGTATGTTTCTCCCGTAGCGAAGCACGGAGCGTGTTGATTGACGTCACGACCAATGAGAGGGCATTTATTGACCACGTGGTTTTGTTTACATTTTTCTCGCGTTTAAAAGTCGATTTAATTATTGTTTAAAATTTTTTTTGGACATTTTTTGCTTTGATTCGCAGTTTGTATGATAATATCTTTCAAAAAAAGTAAATTGAAGCAATTTTAGAAAGCATGCAACTTGTCTATTACAAGTGTTGTAGTGCATGATGGCAATGGTGCATATTTAATACAATAATTTTCCTGTAACCCCTTGAGGACCAGCGCGCCGAAAACGAAGCGCACTCACGGGACCGAGCACTTAGAAATGGAACGACGTCACGGGCCCATGCATTTTCAGTGGTTAAGCCGAATTTCACCAAAAAAATCATATAAAATTAACATTTCATCATAATGACTCAAAATTTACAGAGTGGGTAAATGATGAAAAGTTGGTAAATATCTTTTAATATAAATGATATAAAATCAAAATAAATCTATAAAATAGGCAAAATACTAACAACTACTATGCAAACAGAATTAGAGGATATGTAAATGAATATAAATTAACAGATAATATACAATAAAAAATTCACAATGAAATCAACTTGTGCTATACTAATCTGTATGACATGGAGTATTATTTTAAAAATTCTGCTGAGTATGATATATTTCAAACCAAGGATCGACAGACAATAATCCAACGTTGCATTCTTTGCACTCATAGTAAGATGTTTGCCTTTGCCCCTTCCCCTTTCGTTGCCATCTGGAATCAATAAATCCAAATTTTGCAGTTGAAAGGAATAAATAAGAGGATCGAAATTAGAAGAGAAACAAAATGAACTTGAAGTCTGATGTTCTTCAAAATCACACGATGTTCTTCAAAATCACACATGCAATTCTGAAGAGTCATAAATTCCACGAAACACACGCAGAAATATTCAATCCTCTAACCTACCCCTCCCATGTATTAGTCAGCTGGATATAATTATTCCATTACTGCTATGAAAAAAACCAAAGCAATAAGCAAACGCGCTGAGGTCTCTTTAACTCTCACAATTTAAAGGGCCTGGATTCCCAGTTTGTTTACATTAATAAATCTGTCATGTCTAATGATCCCAAACCAAAACTGATGCCTGCACTAGAAGGTCAAAAGCCATGTGACTCGAATGTGATGAAAGTTGGAGCCATTTAGTGCCATCTATGATAATTTAAAAATTCACATAAATTGTTCCGTTTGTTTCTAAACAGCGTATACGTTACATTGGGATATCAGCGCACATCAGAATGCGGCACGCGGAGGCGACGATGGAAGGAAAAGAGAGGAAATACTGCGCGCCGTATAGGCGACATTGGGTGCGAACGGGTTAAAGTAATTGATAAAATCTAAAATATGAATTTAAAAGAATAAATATGTATCATCGAACAACCGTTAATTGCATTACAAGAAATAATTTTTCAAATGGTTTATAACACAAACTTCACTTTGTTTAAAATATGTACCAACTATACTGTATTGAATACCATTGAGAGTACTTAAAGAATCTGGAGGAGAATGCGTAAAAGATTAATTTTTCAAATTAAAATTTAGTACTGGAACCCCTAATTCGGCATCCTGAAATTCGGAACACCTAAGAAATCTGCACTTTTCTGAAAATTCCGGATGCTTCTTTTTCTATTTTTAATTTCAAAAAATAAATGCAAGAAGCTGATTTTCAATAATCTTATTTGAAATCAATATCCAAGTCTCTCAATCGGTTTCATTTTCCTCAAACAGTTATTTTTTTTAAACCTTAAATACTTAAATGTTCGTTTTTCAAACTTTACCCCATTTTTCTTTTATAAACAAATTGTTTAATTATTTCTACTGTAATCATAAATTTCCTCGAACAACCTTGTAATCTGAATTGGCTTATGTTTTTGCTTGACTTCACTATTCTTATTTCTTTCAAGTGTTTATTTACATTTAACTATAACATTACAGTCGGTGAATGTTTTTTTTTCTTATAAGAAGGAACTCACTACCAAAATATATCAAAGAATATTTTACCAACACTGAAATAATAATTATTACTTTAATATTTTAGAAGGTTTAACTTGAATTTAAAAAGTGAATGCCACAAACCCGTTTTGTGTATGTATATTAGGGTGTCCCCCCCCAAAAAAAAAAACGAAAGTTGGAATTTTGTAACGCATACCCTCTTATTTTTTTTCCTTTTACATCAAAACAATTGTAAAAAAAAGTTTCATGCAATTTGAACAACGGTAACCCATGACGACTTGCGTCCGAAAGTGGGAACTATCCCTTTCTCACTAGGAAAAATCGAAAAAAACTTTTTCCGGAAATTCAAAATTTCATGTTGATAAAACGCTTTCCATAGATCCCACCATGTCCCAAAAAATCATTTATCCAAATTAAAAAATATTTAGGTACCCCAAACGAGGCTTAAAATTCATAATTTTCTTCAAAAAATAGCTTTTTTTCTATGTATTTTGTAAACAACGAAAGATAAATTTTAAGAAATTATCAAGATGAAAAATATGAAGCATAAAGTATATAATTAGAGCTAAATATAAGTTTTTTCTCTCATTTTATATTTATTTCTCCCGGAAATTACTCAAAATTAAGGTTTTTTCAAGTTTTAAGTTAAATTTTTCCATTTTAAATACTACTACATTTTTTTATATTATTCATCTGAAAGTATGTTCTTTAGTGATTTTGGAACTTGATATTTTCTTCAAATGTATCTGTAATTTAAAATAAATAAATAGTTAAAATAAATAAATTGAAAAAAAAATAATAAAAAAACTATGACCGATTTATTTACAACATATATTTACTACAATATTACAGTACAATAAACATTACTAAACATACTATCGTTTTAATGTTTGTTTATTGCAGTCAGAGTATATATTTCGGTGCTCTTGGACGCAACACAACAAAAATTGTTTTTGCTCCTCATCAACTGTTAGCAAACCATGACAGTCCTGCATCATTTTTACAGCTCTTTCAGCTGTATCATTTACTGGTCTAAACACTGAGACCATCCTTTTTCCTTCAAGGAATTAAGTGTTATTCGCCCATAGAGAAGGACTCTCATTGAGAAAACTATCATCAATTTTGAGCCTAGTAAGCAAAGGCTATCTTTTAAATGATATGAACTTATCAATTGTTTTCTCTGCAAAATAATAAAATAACAGGTAACAAATGCGCGATATGAGGAAGTAACTAATTAAATAATTAGTTACTTCCTCCCCCCCCTTTTATTTGATTCAGCTCAGTACACAAGTACTAGTTTACACTTTCAAGCACAAGTCTGCATAATTTGTAATTTTTGAAATTACAATAAACATTTTCAACAATCATATTGATATTAAACAAACATTTATTCAAATTTTTTAAAGAAATTAGGTTCCCAGCACGAGGCATAAAATTTATATATTTCTCTAAATATTAGATTTTTTCTATTTATTTATTGCATCATTTGTGAATTTTAAATTGCAGATACACTTAAAGAAAATATCAAGTCCCAAAATCACTGAAGAACAAACTTTCAAAACAGCATTTGCAGATGAATAATAAAAAAATGTAGTAGGGGAATGTGTGGCAAAGTGAAATAGCAGGGCAAAGTGAAATGGTGAAATATTTTCCCAGCTTGCAGTGTAACCTATCTAGCAATATTTTAACTAAGTTCCTAGACAGATAGTTAAATCCTATCAAAAAATAAGTAGCTCCAAAGATCAACGAAAAAAATTATACAAGCCATTTTAAAAATTTGATACCTTTATTGTAATATTCGTGTTTTTTCAAAAATATATCTTGTTATTATAAAAGGATAAGATTTTTGTAATTATCACCCAAACTATTAATTGAGAACTACTGATATCAAGTAGGGTGGGGCGAAAAATAAAAACTTTTTCAGATCAACTTCTAATAGTTGCCAAAAGTTGTCTTTGGTGATAGTTAGCTTTTGTGCGAAATTTGAGAAAAATCGGTTAATATCTTCAGGGGGCGCTGCGATCGCAAAGTTTTATCATAGCTTTCATCTGGATTTTATGGTTAAAATATGAAAAATTATGCCGTTAGCTAATTTTATTGCATTTTTTTACTCATAAGATATATTCATGCTTTCAAAGCATATGAAATAACTCACAAAAAATTATTTTATATGATATATTTATATTTCAAGGATTTAAAAAGAAACAAATGTGAAAAAAAGTGATTTTTTTTTAAATATAAATATATTATATAAAATAATGTTTGTGAGTCATTTCATATGCTTTTAATGCATGAAAACATCTTTAGAGTAAAAAAAAAAACGCAAAGAGACTAGCTAAAGGCATTCTTTTTGATATTTTAACCATAAAATCCATAATAAAGCTATGGTAAAACTTTGTGATCGCAGCGCCCCCTGAAGATATTAACCGATTTTTCTCAAATTTTGCACAAAAGCTAACTATCACCAAAGACAACTTTTGGCAACTATTAGAAGTTGATCTGAAAAACTTTTTATTTTTCGCCCCACCCTAATATCCAGTGCTGTCCTTATTTAGTTAAAATTAAGCATTTTTTTATTTTTAATGTTCAATGTAATTTGTCAAGTGCATGCGGCGCAAAGTGGATGGGACAATGTGAAATAGCTCATTTCGTATACTTATTCATTCATTTATTAAGTCACTCACGTATTTCTTCATTTATTAATTCATTTACATTCTTTTACTTAATTATTCACTCATTCATTAACTCAGTTTCTTATTCGTTCTCTATTTTATTCACTCATTTATTTTTTCTCACACATTAATTTATTTATTCATTTACTTGCTCATTCGTTTATTCTTCGTTAATATTTTTTTTTTCATTTATTTACGCATTCATTTGATGAAAATTACTGTTAATCGTCGAATTGAAAAATTTTCATAGCAAAAATATTTTATTTTTCACTTTTCCCCATGTTTTTTTGAAGTGAAAATTTTTCACATTATTTTAAAGTTCAAAATGACTACCAAAGATGAAAAATAATATTTTAATGAAAGTATTATCAAAAAACATTGTTCCCTCTTTATGTAAAAAAATTTTTAGAGCAAAATTCCCATTTGTTCCTTTTGAAGTAGACAAGCAAACTTAACTATTTCACTTTGCCCCACATGAAAAATGATCAAATAAGCTTTGTGATGAAATATAATTGAAATTAAAAACCAACATAAATAAAGCACAAATTAGGTAGAAAGTACAATACGTACAGCGTACATGCTGTACTTTCTACCCAATTTATGCTTTACGTTTGTTTTTAACTTCGTTTGTGAAAAAATGTGGTATTTAAAGTGGAAAAGTTTAACTTAAAACTTGAAAAAACCTCAATTTTGACTAATTTAAGGGAGAAATAAATATAAATGAGAGAATAAACTTATATTTAGCTCTAATTATATACTTTATGCTTAATATTTTTCATGTTGATAATTTCTTAAAATTTATCTTTCATTGTTTACAAAATGCATAAAAAAAAGCTATTTTTTGAAGAAAATTATGAATTTTAAGCCTCGTTTGGGGTACCTAAATATTTTTTAATTTGGATAAATGATTTTTTGGGACACGTTGGGATCTAGGGGAAGCGTTTTATCAACATTAAATTTTGAATTTCAGAAAAAAGTTTTTTTCGATTTGGCCTAGTGAATAAGGGCTAGTTCGCACTTTCGGACGCAAGTCGACACGGGTTACCGTTGTTCAAATTGCATTAAACTTTTTTAAAAATTGTTTTGATGTAAAAGGAAAAAAAAAAGAGGGTATGCGTTACAAAATTCAGACTTTCGTTTCTTTGGGACACCCAAATGTGTGTGTGTGTGTGTGTGTGTGTGTGTGTGTATGTGTATGTGTGTATGTATGTATGTATATATGTATGTATATATATATATATATATATGTATACACACAGTGGCTCACAAAAGTGTTCGTACACCTTGAAAATTTGTAGAAAAAGCCATATTCCCTGGAATTGAACTTTAGTATTGATTTCAATATTTTTTTACATTATTTTTATGTTATTCGGAATGAAACCCAGCATTTAGTTTTTGAAAATTAACTATTTTTCTTTTTGATATTGGTCCAAACATACAGAGTCATAGAAAAAACGCGCCACATAAGTCTTCATACATCCAAGTAATGTCGAATAAATTCATACTTAAAATTATCGTCTAATTTTTTATTACTTTTTCTTGTAGATAACATTTAATACAATCGTTTGGCATCAAATTTTGTTTGTTTACTCCGCAAAATTCTACATATTCTTTGAAGATGGCTCGCATTCGTAAAGAAACAACTAACGTGATTTGAAAATTAATTATTTTTCATTATATTCGAGGTAAATCATATCGAAGTATTGCTAAATTAGTTAATCTAACTCATTCGACGGTGCAGTGTGTGATTAAGCGGTTTAAAGAAGAAAATAGGATCGAAAATAAGGTAAGGAAAGGTAGACCGTCAAAACTAACAAAGCGTGATTAGAGATTTATAATTAGAAAATTTGTCAAAAACCCACGTTTCAGTGCAGTAAAAGTTTCTGCAGAGTTTAATGAAAGGTTTTCTACATCAATTTCACCAGAAACTGTCCGCAGAATCCTCAGATCAGCTGGGTTAAACGGGCGCTCTGCCCGGAAATTTTTTTTCTTAGCTCAAAAAACAGGAGGCTCAGACTTTCCTTCGCAAAATCGGTGTTAAACAAGCCCGAAATGTATTGGAAACATGTACTGTTTGCAGATGAAAGCAAAGTTTAATATTTTTGGTTCAGATGGACGCATAACTGTATGGAGAAGGAAGAATGAGGAGCTTAATTCTAAAAACTTAGTTGGAACATTAAAACATGGAGGCAGAGGTGTTCTTGTGTGGGGGTGCATGTCAGCATCAGGTCTAGGAAATTTGGTTTTTATTGACGGAATTATCAATTATCAAGTTTATTTAAATATTCTGAAAAACAATTTGAAACTATCAGCCCAAAATTTGGGTATTGACAATAACTTTTTTTTCAGGACAATGATCCTAAGCACACAGCTTTCAACTTTCGCTCCTGGTGCCTATATAAATTGTCCAAAAGTTTTGAAAACACCACCTCAATCTCCGGATTTGAATCCAATTGAACATATTTGGAGAGAATTGGAAGTTAGGTTCAGAAAACATGACATCAGAACAAAAAATGAACTAAAAACGGTGATTATGCATTAGTGGTTGAAAATTGACTCAGAAATTACAAAAAAACTGGTGAAATCTATTCCCAGACGCTTAAAAGCTGTTGTGTATGCTAAAGGCTATCCTACTAAATATTAATTTAAGGAAAAATTACGATGTTTAACAATATATTGATATTTTTTTCAAAATGTACGAAGACTTTTGTGGAATAAAAGTTTTAATAAGTTTTGTTTAGTGATTTTTTAAAAATAAAGTTTAACTGTGTAATTAAAATCATTCATGCAGCCTAGTTGAGAACAGAATGTAGTTCTTATTCGTAAATTCCCATTCTGAAATATTCATTTTTATTTGTGAATAGAGCTATATTTCATTGAAAACTGAAGGTGTACGAAGACTTTTGAGAGCCACTGTATATATATACAATTTTTATAAGTGTTTAAAATAGGGATAATAAATCCCAAAAAATACAAGAAAACACAAAAATACAAAAGTGTACTGATATGTCAGGGCAAAGCCGCTAGGAACAATAGCAGTACCAGCATAATAAAAAATACAAAAGCTAATCGTGAAAAGGCAAACCAAGGACTGGGACGTCATCAGGGGGAAGACCAGATCCCTGGTTCGCAAGGCCCTTTCTATCTGACATGAGGGAAGGTCCCAATAACATGTCACCTTCCCCAAGAGCCTTGAATAAAAAGAATGACAGAATAACACAAGCAAAAGAAAAATGGAACGCAGTCAAAAATCAAACACCAAAAAGGTCGAAATTTTTTTTAAGTACTCACATGAAAAGGTACCAGTTGTGAACTAAATGAACTGCAGTGCAATAAGCAAATATGTGGCCCAAACAAAGAGTTATGGTCAAAGTTAAACTTTCTAAAAATAATTTAAGTAAAAGGAGGAAGGAATTTCGTTGAAATCCATCGACGATTTCAGAAAATTAAGGTTTTTTGGATGAAAATCTCTTTGTTGCAGATATTTTTAATTCTATTTATTTCATTTATTAAAGTATTACGGTAAACTTTGATAGAGATATTGGAGTTCCATGCTCTCCAAAATATCTCCACAAACAGCGACCTAACATTTTTGACAGAGAAGTCCAAATCCATAACTGAGATAAACTTACAAGTGGAATAACAATTGCTGCATACTAGGTCTTTGAGGTAAGAATCCTGTTTTAGTCTGAGGTTCATCTACAAAAATAAAGCTAGAAATCAAGTTTTGCAAAAAAATTTCTGCTATCAAAAGCAAAGGGCCAACTAAGAGCATGTTTTTGGCCGGCGTTATAATTTTTAAATGAGCCAACAAACCGGAAAGGGTGTAATTCTGGCACAAATAGGTACTTTGGGGCTCTTTCTTCATTACTTCCAGAAACTGCTGTCCTGAAAATATAGTTTAAGGCTATTGTTGGTCTAGTTAAGGGAGAGGTAATATCCTTGATGAATGATGACCCTCCCCTAGAGTTGTTTGAAAAAATCACTTTAATATAAAGCATTAATGAAAACTTATGCATCAAAGCAAGAAATTTGACTTTCTATTAAAAAAGGTTTACTTGAATTTGATCAAACTAATAATTTGCTTAAATATAATAATTCATGAAACATTTTTTACAAATGGCATATTCTCTAACTAAAAATACACTCCAACTCAGTAGTAAGATGAATATGAATGTGGTTCATTTAATGGTACTCCATAACATTTTTTGAAAAATCTTGAAAAGAATTTATTTTACGTATAACTTTGTTTTTTTTTTTTTTTTTTTTTTTTTTATATAGTATGTCTGATGACAGAATGATGAAGAGCCATTCCCTTTCTCCTGGGAATTTTATTTTATGTAGTGAAATAAAGCTTTCTGTATGACATTTTAAATTGTAATATGTTTGCAGTCACTAAGTAATAATATTATTTTTTCGACTGCACGTTGCGGAAGAATTAAACATTGTAGGAGCATATAATTTTTATAATTATTTGTTTTATAAATAAGCTTACCATCTGGACCCTGGGAATTATTCCTAGAGGTATTTTGACGGATTTGCTCTACAAGGCGTGGATCTGCAGCTTCCAACTGAGCTGCTAAGTATTGCCCACTGAAAAAGTTCGACTAATCAATTAAAGTGATTTATAAAAAACAAGAAATTTGGTTGAATAATAACATAAAAGAAAATTTGGAAACAATATCAAGAGCAAAACTTAATGATTCACAAATGCTCAAATTTATTTCACTCAAAACTAAATGGACTAAATATTTAAATGAGAAAAAATACAAATAATTTTTCTGACTTACGCTTCAAACAATGCATCCATGTTTGTAGGATCAAAGCCAGGAGAAGGAGGAGGAGGAGTTTGAGGTCCTCTGCTCCTTTCAGATCCTGATCCTGAGCTCCCTCCAGCTGTTGATCCAGAGCTACCTTCAGCTGTTGCTCCAGAGCTTCCTTCAGCTCTTGATCCTGAAGCAGCATTTGGATTCAGGGTGTTATTCATTGAATTAGTGAGTCTGGAAAAAATTAAGTTAAATAATTCATAAAATAATAGAAGAAATTCTTATACTGGAAGTTTAAAAGCTCTGGAGAAGTAGCTAAATCACATTCCAAAGGAAAACAAGAATAAAAAACACAAATCCAAATCTAAAACAAACATTTCACTCAATAAAAGTGCTATTGAACTTACCTTATAAATCATTTTGTTAAAGGTTCAAATATATAAGAAAGATACAGTAAAAGAAACTTATTTTGTTTAAGCCAAAAGCTAGAAATTTTCAGATTTTGATCTGTAATCACTAGTTGCGTGTCCACAGTGTTGCTCACCAAGCTACCTCGAAAGTGAAAGCAATGTCAAGAGATGCATTTTTAATACTCAGGCATAAATCAAAGAAGAAAAATTTCACCCCCTGTTTTTAGACAGGTACTAGTTCTGCTTACAGCAATATACTGGTTGCATTTATGTTTTATAGCATCGCACGGAGCACACATAGCCTGTGTGCATTTGACTTTGTTATATTGGCCCATTAGCTGAAGTGGTTGCATGAGGAACCAGTGGGTACACTTCTTTATCACCTTATGCTCAATTTGAAAGTATTTTGAACCTTATATTTTTGTGAGAATGCTCGCAGGCCTACTGGTTTTTTCAGTCCTGTAAAACAGTATGTTTCAGAAAGATAATGCATAACTGCATGTCACTAGAATGCATGACCATATATCACTCAAAGAAATATTTTTCTACAAAATTCTCAATACAAAAAGCAGCTGCTGCTCTGAGCAGCATCTTTTCCAAACAACTCATTAACAGAGAATGTCTCGTTAATGGTTGACCAGATTAGCACCATACCAAAAATCAATCATAACTGTCAATGAAATAAATATTTCATCGTGGGAAAACCTCAATACGTAGCTGTATTTTTACATGCCACTCCATATCCAACTCGATGGCCTGGTGCGATTACTATCAGAGCTGATTGCTTCGGATTCTGATTCTCAGGACCAATGCTTCCAAATTGCTTGAAAATTTTATCATTCGTTTTTTTAGTATAATGTGAGAGTGAGTCAAAAACGGGTTACTGTGGACAAGTGTGCTTGAAAATCAAACAATATGAGGAGCCATGAAAGATCCGACACAATTTTATTTGTCAACATAAAAGCACGTTACGACATTAGTCATACTACTTGATGATAACATCAGGGCTTTACATGTGGACAATGCATAGCTCATGTACATGCCAAGGAATATTTACTGTTCCTACACTTCTATTGTATTTAAAACATGCAAACTATTGCACCTAGTTAAATTAAAAGAATTCTTCGTCCAATTTTTAACAGCTCATTAAAGATGGCTATAATTTAAAGATATTATCTGTGGGGGCTTTTTTTTAACTCTTTAATATTTTAAACATTATTGCATATTGTATTTTTGTTTTAAGGCTACAATGGAGTCTTAAAATGCGAAAAATTGACCAAAATTTTGATTTTTCAGTTTTTTCTTAAAATTAATCTCTGAAATGTGCGTAATTCATAGCAAAAAAAAAAAAAAAAAAATTCAATTTGCACTATTTTTACCGAAGTTATAAGCTATTCTTTCAGTATTCTGTCAGTACATTTGTAACCAAATGTTTCATTTAAATGCATATATCTCAGAATCGTAAAATTTAAATTATGCGTATCTTCCAAATGTTCCCTGCAGTTCAATATATGTTTAATCACTCTGAGTTTTTTTCAGCTTGATCAAAATATACAAATAAAAAAAAGTTGGGGAGCAAATTTTCAGTATTCTCATTTCTTCTTTTTTTTTAAATCAGCTTTAAATCCAAATTTTATTGACGTTTTTCAGAAAAATTGGAAATTTTAACAAGAACTCAGTTTTTGACACATTTTTCCCTAAATATTGTGGTTAATGAAATTTTGCTCCCCAACTTTTCTTTAAATATGAAATAGGCATCTAGAAAAATTGAAAGAATCAAGTTTTTAAAAAAATTGGTCTGCATGGAGTGTTTTTTGCGGTTCAAATATTTACAATTAAAAAATACAGTATTCTCTGTATTTCAAAAACTATTCAGAAATTTACAACAAAACTTTATATATTACTTCCCCTCATAAGGGTCTAAAACTCATAAAAAATTCAGAACTGTATCTTCAAAATTGAAAAAAATGATTTTCATACTCCATTGTAGCCTTAACATTGAATTGATTATAATTGCTCTTACTTGAAACAGAAAACAAAAAACTAGGATACCACAAGAAGTTATATGCCAGTCTGCACCATTACAGCTTCTAGTTGTAGATGATACAATTTAGGAGATAATTACTATAAATATACTTTTGAGCACATAAAATGCTTTTTTGATACTTAACATTAAGATATTGAAATAAGGAATGAAAATTTTATTTTAGAAACTTCTTTCCTACCATATGCGATAACGTGGAATCTCTATTACACAAACCTAAGGCATATTGCATGATTTTTAGTTATAGTTTAAAATACTGAAATAACTTCTACAAGTTATGCAACATTTCAAAGAGAATTAAGAAACTAATAAAATAGTTAATTGGAATAAAAAAATAAACACTACACATAAGTTAAAAATATAATTTTTACATAATACGATTAATGACAAAATACTGACAGCAATCAGTTACTTTATACTTAGAGATCAGGGTTTAGGTTTAAGTTCCAGCAGGTTTTTAAGCAAATTCATTCAGAAGAGGTAAAACTTTTGTCTACATTTAGACCAAGAAAATTCAAACAAACCTGAGTTTTTTTAGAAAAGTAGTAAAGGAAACATTTAATAATTCCTTTTAATACTAAGAGGATTTTCAATAAACAACAAAACAAGATGATATCTTGGCATTCAGCTATTAATTGGCTAGTTAAACCACTTTTTTAGATTGCATTAGATTAGCATGATCCCACAACCAAAAGCTCAAGGAACACAATATTGTATGCATAGTTTAATCCTGGCTCATAGTACAGAATTCAAGGAATATGTATCCTTTCTAGATCTGTCTTGAGGCAGTTTAAGAGAACACCCATAAAGGGTAATACAGTAGCCCCTCGTTATATCGCTCATTCAGATATATTGCTCGTTTCTTTTGCCTCCCCCCCCCAAAAAAAAAACCGCACTCGAACAATCAAAATCTGATCATATAACTGCAATGCAGTCAATTCATTTCCGTTCTTTAATTGCAAGTGGGAGACAAGTGTTGAAGGATAAATCCCGGCAAACGACTTTGGATTCTTATTTCACCAAAACAATAGGTTAATTTTATGTCTGTATACATATTTTTTAAGACCTGCACTTTGTAACAACAACTGCGGTAAGTTATAACTATTTGTTACTTTTGACTGAAAAAAAATCTAATGTTCGAATAAATGAATTTTTATGTATGTGCATGTATAATTTACTCGCATGCTGGATATAAAACTTTTTAATGACCTCGGTTATATCGCGCTTTCGGATATATCCCACTTTATTCTTGTCCCCCGAAAAGCGCGATATAACGAGAGGTTACTGTAGTAAAAGAAAAAGTGTTTGACGTCTTAAGTTCGGGATTGTTTTACTTGTATTATTATTTTAATTTGCATTACACACCTTTGCATTAAAAAATGCACCATTCAAGTGAAAATCAGATAAATAGCCAACAAAAAACTTTAACTGTTTTAAATTCAGATCTTGTTTTTTTCTTTAGACAGTGTCACTCTTCCCAAAAAGCTTGTCCACCTCTGCCTTATCTAATATTTCTTACTTATACAGGATTTGAACAAAGGACCTTATAATTACAACAGCAAAACCGAAGAAAGCACTTTAAAATTTCCCCTGTTGTATGTATCCTCATACTGGACAATTGCACTTCAACATATAGCACATTTTATTTAAAAATCACATAAAAAATTCTCAGTACTAAACACATTAAAAATCAAAATAGAGATCTTTTACCAGAGAAACAGTAAAAAGTAACTTACGCACTGATGATATTTGGATCTTGCATTAAAGAAGATGCCTAGAAAAGAAGGGGAAAATAGATTATCTGTATCTATCCGCTAGATCTGAAAATGATCATTCACTACTTCTTATCTGGTAATTGAATTACACACTATGATGATTACATAAAAATCTCAGCACGCTACTATTAAAACATGCAGTTAGCTACAGATTATTTTTACTTGTTTAATAATTTACTTTTCAGACACATATCACTCCATTAACGTACTATTGTCTCACTCTACCACCGACCTACACTTTTAGAGATGAGAAAAAACTTTTTTTGCTCAGTGTACCAGTATCTGGATTTAATTCCCCCTGGCTGTTTTTCTGCACCCTTTCTATGCAATAAATGAAAGTATAACTATATGGTTGTGTTTTCCATTTCCTTTTTTCTAGTTCTCTTTCTGCAACATTTGCATTGGAGTAATTTTCATTTTCGTTTATGTTAATTTTATTTATTGCTTCTCTTTTGAGGTAAGTAAAGAGTGAAAATGGCATAGTTATCATAAATAGCATATCCAGTGCATGTGCTTCATGTTTGTTAACTTCGCTACGAGCTACAAGGCCGCAAGTTGGATCCTTACTGACACACATTATAGCAAGTGCCACTTCAAGGTACAATGACCCATAAGTAGACCAATACTATTTCTATTGAGACTGATGAGATATTTTGTTTTAATACTAGGGCAACTTTTATTAAGCTCCTTTGCCTGACCTTGCACATCTAAGTTACGCCAGTTATGATACTGCTTTTTCCTAAAAAATTATTAAAAACATCAGTTCTTATGAGATTTTTTGAAATCCCAACAGTCTGATTCAAGACCAACAAAAGGGGTATCAAAACAGTTCCTAGCAAGGGGATCAATTCTTTCATCATCCTAGACACATGAGAGTCCAAGTACTCGGTTACTCCTCATTCAGCTTTGCAATGAAGCACAGCAAATAACAACATTCCCAAAAAAAATCAGCATGTCATTACAGCCTTATTTAATACATTTATTGCAGCTTGACTATCCTATGAATACATCAATTCCTGTAGCTATGATTCAAACACCAAATGCAACATATCAAGATGGCATATACCTCAGCCTGAAAGATCTGCTCAACAGACAAAATAATCCAAAACCATCGCTGGAACATGAAAAGCCCTAGTAACTGTGGTCTTGTTCATTTTAGAACAATCAGTAAACCAGAGAGAACAACTTTGACCATGATGTACCACGCCAGTCAGTTCGAGAGCGAAAGATAACTTGATAATGCCTGTCAACAATTTTTTTATTGCACATGTCACTTGCTTGGCAGTTGAGAAATAGGATGTCTAAGCATAACTCCATCAAATTTTATCCATAAAAGATATCCAGAATAGGACCTCCAACCCGAGTCTTTAAGCTTCTTCATGAACATAAAAGCCTCAGCTTCAATGTGCATATTGAGAGGACATAATAATTACAGCAGTTCAAGAGATGCAAGGCTTGTGGCTTCATTTCATTCAGTCATGGCAAAAATAGACTATTCTCTGTAGCTTGTTAAGCTTTGTTGCAGCGCTTGTGCAGTGTCCAGCCTGGTTCTAGATCACCAGGCAATGGAAACGTAGGTAATGGTGGGACAGATGACCATCCTATAGTGGTTTTATGGGGATTTTTAAAGAAACATTCAGCCAGACACTATCTTTCCTTTTGCCATGATAATGACACTATCAGAATGGCTGATGCATGAAAGGACAGAAAATGATGTTTTACAGCAGAAACTTAAGAAGCAGTTTTTATAAGAACCAGGCAGAAATGAGGTGTTCAGATATACACCATTTTTGATTTTGCTAAAATTTTCATGTAGGATTTTTCTAAAGATTTCAGAAGAAACATATTTTTTATTTTCCAAAAAAAAAAAAAAGCTTCTGGGGACCTGTAAAAATGCATAAACTTTTATTTAAGCCTGGCGTAGAAGTTTTCTAAAATCAATATTTTTTAGAATTCAATTATCTCTGCACCATTGAGCATCAACCAAAGTATTTTTTGCAATTACATCATCACATTTAGTGCTCAAATCGAAATATTGTTAAAATTTTACAGCTGACTTTCAGGAGATTCTGTCAGGGGCGACCAAACTTCGCCAAAGAAAAAAAAAAAAAGTCATGTTTGAGGCCCCCTAACTCTCAGCACTGAGGTTCAGCAACAATTTTTTTTTGCATAAAACTTAGTAAGTACTATATATATATACACATATTACTTAAATCAATCATTAGTTGCAAGGCTAATTCTCAGGGCTGACATAAAATGGCAGTTTTTGTACGTAGAAACAAAAAAGTGTACAATTAGTAATCTTATATCTCTGTGCGCTAAAGGTTAACAGGAAACTTAATGAGTATTTTAAACAAGAATGTATGCATTTTCAAACAAGTGACAAAACTATGGGTAAATGTCCTGGAGGCTCATAAAGTTCACTTCAACAAGAGGAAATTGCAAGTGTTAAGGGCGCATCCAGTTAATTGTACTCCAGTTATATTCTTTGTCTTGCATGTTTTTATTGTACAACTAATCAGTTAGGCAAGCATACCTTTGATTTACACTGTCATAATATTACTTTTGTCATAAGTAATAAAATGTGAATTAGTAATTTTTTGCTATCATGGTAGTTTAGTTCAGAGAAAATAACCTTCCGTGCAATAATGTACAGCCGAAATTGAAGTAAAGAAGTCATTATCAAACCAAAAGTAAACTAAGCTATCTTAATTGAAACCTAAAAAAAATATATATACTAAAAGGTGAACAAGATGCGGGGGAAAAAGGTTATTATTGTGGTAAAAACATAAGTTATTTAATACTTTTGCAAGATGCTTTTGGTACATTTTTTAATATTAAAATCAAGATTTTTTATTTTGCTTGATGATGACATATTTTCTTCCACTTTAAACAACACATTATTGCATTTTATTGTATTTAAAATAGCTTACTTTAAACTAATTAAAATTGAATTTTGTTACTAGAAATAGAAATAAACTATTTCTGAGGGAAACGGGCATTAACTATAATATTAAGAAAATAAGTGGAACTTGCCATGTTTCGGAAGAGTGGATTGCTAAATAATGTCCTCCAATCAATACCACCAAGAGGAGCAAAAGGTGAGGGTTCTCCCTGAAAATAATATTATAATATCAATGCAATAAATAACACATACATGATGACATTAAAGTTTTATCTTTTTTGAAAATAATACATACTTGAAAAAATATATTGCATAAAAAAAAATCTATCTTCAAATTTAGAATCAGGCAGTCAAAAAACTTGACATTTTTTATTTTGCTGAAATTTTCAGAATATAGTCTTTTTTAAAATTATTAAACACTTGTTTTTTTTTCTTTTTTTTTGCAAGAAATTTTTTTTTCTTTCCGTTTTGGGAGGTCAAAGTTGGACTTTGCTCTTTTTTTCAATAAAAACATGCCAACTTAGATAAGCCAACACTTTTTGCTTTAGGATTGAACCGTGGAACTGACAATTATTTTGTGTTCTACTTTTTTAATGCATCTTTGACCGACCAAATCTTCTTGTGACAACAGTGAACCATTGTAGTATATATAACAGTAAATACCCACGAAAGGGTAGTATCCGAAAACAAAGATATGTGTGGTTGATATTTTGCTCATTGCAATATTTGACTCTGAAATTGCAGAAATCGTAAAATCACATGACTTTGAGGGTCATTATCTTCTTGCATCATGAGTGGCCAGACATAAAACTAGCTGCAGTAGAAGCCTTTGTTGTCCCAGAAACACAATCAGTTAACAAACCTATAGCTACTTCTTCAGTTTTTGCATAATTCGGCTCTAAACTTTGCAAAATGAGTTGTTTTTCGGCATTAGAGAAAAAAGGCCAATTACCTGTTTAAAAGTATGTAATGCTATTATTTGTAGAACTATTATATCACAAAATCCTAACTAGCTGAAATGGCATCTAAACATGGTTATACAGTTGAAACCAAACTGAAAATGAATTCCCGAAAATACTCAGTATACGTCAAAACCTAAATTTTTTATTTGTTCCAGGAGACTTTTTTTTTTTTTAACATCTCTTTATTCCGTTCGGTTCCAGTTTATAATGCTTACTATGTCTATGATATATTTCGAAATATTCTTTTAGCATTATAAACTTGATATGACAGGATACATTACTTTATATCAGACGTAAGATACATTGTTTTCCTGTTTAACAACAACTAGAACAACAAGAAGTGCATAAATTGCTTACCATGTTGGAGCCGAACGGAATAAAGAGATGTAAAAAACAAAAAAAAAAAAAAAAAAAAACATCGCCTAGACAAATAAAAAATATAGTTTTTGACGTATACTGAGTATTTTAGGGAATTCATTTTCAGTTTGGTTTCAACTGTATAGCCATCTTTAGATGCCATTTCGGCTAGTTAAGATTTTGTGATATAATAGTGCTACAAATAATAGCATTACATACTTTAAAACAGGTAATTGGCCTTTTTTCTCTAATGCCGAAAAACACTCATTTTGCAAAGTTTAGAGCCGAATTATGAAAAAACTGAAGGAGTAGCCATAGGTTTGTTAATTGATTGTATTTCTGGGACAAGAAAGGCTTCAACTCCAGCTAGTTTTATATCTGGCCACTCATGATGCAAAAAGATAATGACCCTCAAAGTCCATATGATTTTGTGATTTCTGCAATTTCAGAGTCAAATATTTCAATGAGCAAAATATTAACCACACATATCTTTATGTTTTCGAATACTACCCTTTAGTGGGTATTTACTGATATATACACTACAGTGGTTCACTGTTGCCACAAGAAGATTTGGTCGGTCAAAGTTCCATTAAAAAACTATTTTTCGTACAACTTTGAGTGACCTCTGACCTTTGCACCAAGAGTCGTCCACAAATATTTATGTACTTACAGTTAGTGGGGGTATAGTAGAACATAAAATAATTGTCAGTTCCACGGTTCACTCCTAAAGCAAAAAGTATTGGCTTATCTAATTTGGCATGTTTTTATTGAAAAAAAGAGCAAAGTCAAACTTTGACCTCCCAAAACAGAAAGAATTTTTTTTTTTTTTTTTTTGCAAAAATAAAAAAAACACGTGTTTAATAATTTTAAATAAAGACCATATTCTGAAATTTTCAGCAAAATCAAAAATGTCAAGTTTTTTGACTGCCTGATTCTTAAAAAAAAAAAAAAAACGGCTCTTAACCTTTAGGAGCCGGGCGGTACACATGCTGTACCATAACTATTTTTTTTAGAGGACGGGGTTGAGATTTTCACTCGAACCCTTTGGAGCCGGGGATTTTTTCAAGGTTTCATACGTCTGGTACAACAGTTTATACCTTCTCTTTTCAATGGAACAGAAATCTGTGGTTTAACTGTCGTACTACCTGGATCGAAAGAAAAATTTCTAAAAAATAGCCTGATTCCAAAAAGGTTAATGACAAGAGGAGTGTGACAGCATGCCTTCAGTATCATACCCAATAACAAAAGTACTGCATGCATGTTTTTTACTAATGAGGAACTATATTTTCAATGCAGAAATTCGCTTGAATTTAAAACACTAAGCAGCTATCACCTAAGAATCAGGCTTGTTTTTACACTTAAGAAGTTTATTTTATAAAATTTTAGTATTGAACAGGAAGTATGTGAAATCATTAGATCAAACATTTTCTACACATCAGAATAAGAAGAGAAAATCTTTAGAGCGCTCTTTACTTCATGAAGGAGCTATTATGGTCCTTACAATGCTACGTGAATCTATATTTTTATCATTCTGTCATCTACAACTTCAGTAAGTTTGTTCCAAAATTTATAGGACACCATAAATTTTTATTATGTACCATAAATTTATATTTTTATAAGGGTGAGTGCTGGTAAGTGCCTTCACTGAGAATTACCTGAATACTTAACTGAAGAGACTTCTGCCACTCATCGAATATGTTAGTTAAATGTCTTATGATAATTTTCATACATAAAGATCAACTCTGGTTTTGATACATGAAACACAATCAGGGACAACTTACATGTCTTTTAAAAAACTCTAATGTGAGGATTGAGTTGCGGAGGTTGGAGTTTCTTTTGCAGCCATATAAAGCAATTGAAGTCAACAAATCTAAGTGGTTTCTATTTAGCAACAGTTGCTAATAACATACATGGTGTATTTTGGTTACATACTCTAACTAATATTTGTTTATATAATGGGTCGCACTTTCCCTTTCCTAAAAGTAAGATGGGGTAACTTCACCCAATAGTGTGGGGCAAGTGCGACTCGTGTAATCAACCTTTTAACTTGTGCATAACTCTTATTTTTAATTCACTCTTTATTACGCATCAGTATAATAAGAGAAAATCTTTAGAGTACTCTCTAACTACATGAAGGAGCTATTTCGGACCTTACAATGCTATGTGAATTTATATTGTTATTCTGTCCTCTACAACTTAAGTAAGTTTGTTCCGAATTAAAATATAGATGATGATTGGATTTAAGCAAAAATTATCATATGAGGCACCAATCAAAGTTTTAAATTTAACTATTAAAGGGGGAAAAACAAATTGTTAAAAACATCTATATTTACAGGAAAAACATGAATTCGTTGAATTGGAGGTCTCGATGGATCATTCATGGGCTTGTCTATTTTCTCGAGAGCAATTTTATGGTTGCTTTTATAACTTTCATTGTCAGGATCTAGCTCCAAAGCTCTTGAAAATGCTGCTATGGCTTTCTGATGTTGATTAAGACTAGTATATGCCAACCTATAATAATAATAGGAATAACAATTACATAACTAGTGTTTAAGTACTGAATGTTTTATTGAACAGTTACTAATATGACAATCTTACCCAAGTCTTCCATATGCCTTGGCATAAAGAGGATCAATACCAACTGCTTTTTCACAGTCAATGACAGCATTTTTAAAATCTCCTAACTTGCTGTAAGCAGCAGCTCTATAGTTTAATTAAAAATCAGTATTAGTAATAATTTTCCATTAAACACTGAGGGAAAGATTGTAACAAACATCCATAATAACAACAATTAATAAACATCTTTTCCCTTTCAGTTCCTCCGCAACTTTATTGTGTTAAAAACAGTTCACTTTGTGCGCAAATGAGTAAAAAATCAAAAAACAACGTCTAAAACAGGGGTGGCCAACCTTTTTAAGGAGAGTGCCACTATCTGGAGAGAAAAAGCTCAGCGTGCCACGTTGTATCTTTCCAAAACTAAACATTTTTAAAAAGTTAAAAATATATTTTAGGTACGCTGACTATGTAATTCTTACTCAAATGAAACATTTTTTCTCGTAAATCTGAGCAATTGAAATCCGAATGATAATAGAGATAAGACAAGTCCGAACTTAAGAGTTATCGTTAATAAACACTTTTATAAGCTCTGTCTTATGCTTAAAAAAGAAACAAATAACATCAAACATTCTATTCTAAAAATTAAACAGTCTGTAATTAATGTAGTTTATGAGTCTGTATCTTTTTTACCAAGTCTTTAATTTTAGGATTAGTTCTTGAGAATCCTAAGAATTTTAAATGTTTTAAGTGCTATCAATTAATATTCAACGGTATTTAGATTTTTCTGCATTTGTTTAGAAGCATATTTTGAACCAAATCTACAACAGCATCAGACGGCTAAAGTGTGTAAATCAAAAAATTTTGTTGGTATAAATTTCCAAATTTCTATTTAATGTGGATGACTTTCTGTTAAAGTAAGCTCTTATATTTGACTGCCAAATCAAAAGGTCAGTAATTCTGATTTGGATTTCAGAAGGGTAACAAGTAGTGTCTTGCAGAGAAATAGACAAAGAATTTGAAAAGATCAGCTTATTTTTTATGATCCTGAAAACAAGGGCGGGTCCAGAACAAGCTCTCGGAGGGGGCCATCCTCTGTGTATGTAAAAAGGGGAAAGAAGGGGGAGGGATTGGTTTATAAAAAAAGTGCTTTGGCAAAAACTTCTTCAATAGTTAACTATGAAATTTCACACATTAGTTAAACGAAAGAATGCGGTTAAAATCTAGATTTCCTAACATACAAACATGTAAATTTACTTTCATTTGCAATTTTGGAGCAAAATAAAACTACAAGACAATCACAGTAAATATTAGCCAACATTAATCCATGTCTAAAATTTAGTTAAAATTGTTTATAAGTATCAGTTGATGTATGACTGAAAAAATACCAAACAAGTTATGGTAAATACTTTAACAAAAAATAAAATAAAATAAAATTCGTGTTTAATTAAGAGTTTGAAAAGATAGATTATATAACTTTCATCAAAACATGAAATTTACTTATATTAAAAAAAATTTAAACAAGGAAAAAACAAATGCTTAAAAAGAAAAAAATTCCACCAAATTAGAAAATCGTTTTTTTTCCTGTTTCAGCTAGAGATGTTACTGTCTGAAGAATTGTTTGAAAAGGCTGAAAATATTAAAAAAAACTAGATTTGCTTCCATGTAAAAAATAGCGGTACAGTTAATAGAATTTTAAATATGCAAGACCTAGTTTTCATTTTTGAAAATTTCTCTCCGCTCTCGGAGGGGGCCATGGCCCCCACAGCCCCTCCTCTGGACCCGCCACTGCCTGAAAATCATCAAACCTAACACTGAATGTATACTTAAAATAAGTGTAAAATTTTCCCAAAATATCATTGGAAAATATTAAAATTTGGATTGATACTTTCAGTATTAAATTTAATGTTTTAATCTTTTTTTTCTAAAGTAGACAGAAAGAAACTGAAGTTTCATCATAAAAGAATGAAGATGGCCTATACTGGTTTAGGAAACTGTTTTTGTACTATCTTAAATTAAAATTATTGAAACACCTGATAATAAGAAATGACATAGCTAAGTTCATTTGCTATTCTTCATCCCTAAGTAGCAAGTCCTCACAGCTATTGCACATTTCAATGAAGGAGTAACTTGTCATGCCCTCCTCTTTCTCCTGGGAAAAGTTCACAAAACATTCAGAGCTCTAATTCGTGGTTTTTTAATACAGTGAATTCTACAGGGTCACCAACAGAGAAAAAGTCTCATTCTTTAGCAAGGAGTTTGTGATAAATAATTTTTTTTAGTTTTTTTTTTTTTTTCAAATTATTTTCAAGTAATGTAACAAAAACAACTTAACCCTACACTGCATGATTTTTTATTTTTCGTAGAAAAAAATATATGTGTTTGTCAATGTAATAAGAAAACATGGAAAAATATTAAAAAAAATTTAACTCTAAATTTTCACCCCTTTCTAATTAAAAATAGTTTTGTTGCCAAGTGGCTACACCATGCATTCAACAGATAAAAATGATTGTAAATGATAGTCTTGAAATTAGTTCTTTTTTGTAAAAAAATAGAGGAATTGAACATTTGGTGCACTGTACTCTTGTAATCCTTTATATTTTGACATTTTACATTGTTTTTTATATATACTTGTACTTTCCGATGATCAATTCTGTCAAATCTGATGTCTTTTGGAGGCTCTCTCGCGCAAGCTTTCTTTCTTTTCTCTTTTTTTTTGGTTTGTATTTCTAGTTCCTCTGTAGCTAATGGTCTCTTTTTAATACGCTTTTATTAATTTCACATGTGGGTTTGTATGTATGTATGTAACTCTGAATAAAAGATAAAATTTACGTTCTTTGCAAATATAAAAGTAATATATTTAATATTATTTTTAATACTAAAGGCTAAACTGTATTGCATATTGATGTATTATAAGTACATGTAAACTTAAGTACGGATATTCAGTAGTTTTGAAAATCAGAGGGAAACCCGTGATGATCACAGCGCATTTCAATGTAAAAGCGTATTTTTCAGTTTTTTTTTTCAAAACTATGTTTTAAAATTATTAATGACTTTACTTGTCCGTGTAAGCACAACGTTTGTGCTAACTGAAATCTAAAATGAACACGTTTTAAAGGCTTTTCCCTATTGACTTTTTGTTTGTTCACTCTGTTGAACATCAACTAATCATTGACAATTGCGAGGTCTTATAAACGGTAGAACAGCCGAAAGTACCACTTTTGGGTCCGCATGATTATATTATACCTTCCAAAAAGAGAAAGAAGCTAGCGCGAAACATAAACAAAGCACATACTTCATGAACTATGTGCTATGTGTTTTCTGGATGCTTACTGCATAATGTTGCCAAATGGCTACAGACGTGTATTACGTCCTAGATTTTTTCCAAATAATTATTTTGATGTAAAACGCATCTTAAACGAAAGATAAATGTTTGTTTTATTCATGTGATTTTTTTTTAAAGACGAAGAAAAATAGTTCATTGTAAAAATAATTTCAAAACATGGTAGTTTGAGTGATTTTAAAAGCTATCCATATGGATTCATTTAAGAGCATGTAACAGACCAGTGCTGCCATGTATGGAGGATAAATGGTGATAATTGCTTTAAATATACCCAATACTTGCTTTTTATGCATTGAGTTGCCTTATGACTACATTCTGCTGTTTATAAGGAGGACAAATTGTCCATGTAGCCAATTGGCAACACCATGCAGTGTAGGGTTAAGGGTCTTCATTTGTGTAACCATACCGAATTTGTCCAATCTGTTTTCTTAATTTTTCTTGCAGAGTTAACTTTAAAAAAAATTTCATCACCCGTAGCTGAAACTATTGCAGATCAAGAATCCATTCTGCAGCATTGAAAGTTTCATTTGTGTCAAGCACAAATATGCTTTACAAAGCATTGTTTGTAACGTCACACATTTCGTTGGATGTCTGAAGCTAATGTTAAGTACTTCGCAATATTGTAGTTAAGACAATTTGTAAGCCATCTTCCTGACACTTAATCGTCACAATATCCTTATATTTATCAGTTCAAGGGTTTTAGTTTGTATCAATATTTTTGAGATCGACATTTTTCACTCAATTTTGGAATTTTTTCAAAAAGTCTTCGCGTGCAACTGTTACTGCTCTGCCGTGCCACATTGTGGCACGCGTGCCGCGGGTTGGCCACCCCTGGTCTAAAAGCACAAATAAGTCAAGTTAAATATCGGCAAACATGTTTCAAAGGCATAAAGCCTTCTTCTTCAGTGTCAAGCAAAAAATGGAAAGAACCAAAGTACCAGGAGAGTTTAAATAGAAAAGGAGCAAAAGCTAGGTCAATCAGGTGTCAGCGTGTGCCGAGCCCGGATTTGACGTTGCGTTATCAGAAAATTTAAAAGCATGAAATAAAATTGGCGAGATGTGTGGAACTGCAAAGGATTCGTTACAAATATTACTTACATTTATGTGAACATGAAAGGCTTCTAAGAAATCTAACTCGCCAACAGTTAAAGGTCTGCAAACAATTTTAGCTTTGGAGAAAACAAATCTATGGCCTGTGTCCAACAGTGTTTTGCAATTGACAATTAATAAAATTGACAATAATTGACAATTTAACTTTACTTTGGTATGCACAGAAGTTTTTGAAAATCGTCGCCCAAAGCATACAAGGTAGTCAATCAGCGTATGCCAATCAGAAAGTTTCCAGCAGGAGTGACATAATAAATAGCAAGAATTTCTTAGCATATGGTACTGCAATCTACATTGCCTTCTATGTACCAGCAAATAGTGGAGTGTATCAAAGGCACTGCCAGATCTAACATATGAAAAAACTGCTTCCAATTATTTCAACTATATTTATACATTGAATAAAAACATTTTAGAAAAAAAGCAGATCCAACCTCAAACACACTGCTGAAAACTGCTCTAAAAAGTAAAAAATAATTTTATTTGAACACCATCGACACTACTTTAAAACACCAGTTTTGAAGTCTGCCAAAACAGTTAATAAAATCATTCATACCCATTTAAAAGGAAAAAGCAACTCAAAATCGAGAAGGAAACATTTATACTCTTTTTATTCTGAAAAACCTAAACGAAGAATAGGTACCAATGATTTTATTAACAGTTTCGGCGCCAACTTTAAAACTGATGTTTAAAAGCAGTATTGATGGTGTTCAAAGAATAAAATTAATTTTTACTTTTTAGAGCAATTTTCAGCTGTGTTTTTGAAGTCAGTTTTACTTTTTTTCTTTCATGTTTTTATTTCATTCTTTTCAGTGTAAATGTATTTCAGAAATTGTTCGTTGCCATCATGACGCTTCATCTCACTTTTTCATATAAATTTTTCCTGTTAAAAAATATATGTATGAG
Organism: Uloborus plumipes; assembly: GCA_038373865.1. Classification (NCBI taxonomy): domain Eukaryota; kingdom Metazoa; phylum Arthropoda; class Arachnida; order Araneae; family Uloboridae; genus Uloborus; species Uloborus plumipes. The sequence goes on along the minus strand of JAXGGA010002095.1, from coordinate 15,555 downwards.
ACGCGTTCATAAAGTAAGGGCCATTTGTTTTTTTTTTTGTAAAATAACAGCGCTTCGGAGCAGTTTTACTACTGCAGCACCATCTGCTGATACTGAAAAGCTACAGCTTCATTTGTTTTGATTCTGAAGTCCTATTGTTGTCCCATGAATGCGAAGAACAATGACCGCAAAAAACGTTGATCCCGCCAACTGTAGGACAACAATTACAGCTGGCTGCAAAATGCTCAACAAATTGAGACGTGCAATTCAAAACAAAGGCCATGGGAAACTGTCATCTGGTATGATTCTCCTCCACGATAGCACTCGTCCTCACACTGCAACCAAAATCAAGGAGAAAATTCAAGATTTTCGTTGGGAACTTTTTGACCACCCACCGTACAGTAAAACCTTGCACCTAGTGACTACTTCCTCTTCTTGCATTTTAAACAGTGGCTTGGTGGACAACGTTTTGAAACCAAGAAGGACTTAAAAACACTGTTGCCAACTGATTCAACTCTCAGGTGGCAAGCTTCTATGCAGAGGGATTAAAGAAGCCGGTCCAGTGGTGCGAAAAAGGCTTCAAAGTGAACGGTGATTATGTAGAGAAGTAAAGTAAGTTTGTACCTAACTAAATATCACAATAAAATTTGTTTCTTATGAGTATATTTTTTTCTGTGACCAAACAGCCCTTACTTTATGAACGCCCCTTGTATATAGATATATACAGGGGTGCAAGTGACCAAATGTGGTTTGGGAGCATCTTCGGGAACAGGGAAAATACCGTTTGGGAGTGGCAGAATTGTGTTTAGAAGCAGGCTCGAATAAGATACTATGTGACTGTGATAAACACATACATTTATAGTAATTTAAATCTGTACCTTAATGCAAGAACAACCAATGTCAAAAATTTGATGTTTTTAGTTTTTATCGTAATGGGGACAGAAAGGTATCCTCTGTCATGTACAACAACAACCAATGTTTTAAAACAAACCGCCTTAGCAGTGGAGCGAAACTAAGACAAAAAATCTAACACATTCCTATGGAGACTCAAATCTTTGAACCTGAATAGCTCAATTCGACGAATTTTGACATTGGTTGTTTTTGCATTAAGGTACAGAAATATATTTGCATTTCAACTAAGCACTGATTATCTATTATTAAATTTTAGTTATAGTTTAAAAATACTAGATGTGGCTTCAATAGGTGAACAGCAAAATGTTTCAGTGTACTTAACTCAAATTTCAGAGACAAGGATATAGAAATTGGAACATTCATTTAAAGTTCAAATTGAAACAATAAACTCATCCACTTTTTTACAATTACATTTATACTACCAATCCTTTTTCATTTTTTAGAAAAGAATCCTATCCATGAATAACCTAGGAGCGCATTCGTGGTGGTCAAATATGAAATGCGAACGTTTGGTTTAAAGCTTCCACGACAATATGAAAAATTTAGACATTTTTTGATTGTTTAGTTGCATAATTATCAATAACATTTGGATTTTCTTTTGTTAACAATGCACTTTAACTTAAAATTAAGGAACTACCTATATGCTTGAAAAGTAAACTAAAGTTTTTTTATGTTTTATCGTGCAAAATTAAATTTTGTGGGCTAAAAATTGAAAAACCTTAATTTAAAAGTTTAACTTGGTTTCTTTTTGTTCTACTGTTCTTTCTCTTTCTCGTAACTTTTCAGCATCTTCTAACATCCATTTTGCAACTCGATTTCAGACAAGACATTGTTCTTAACAGCTGAATTTAGTCGTTGGCTTGCTAAATTTAATAAAGAATCTGATGACTCTTGATTGGATTCAGCTTCTTGTGTAACTAACTATCTTATACTGCTTCACATTTAATTTGTTTGTCTCTCTGCTTTTATTGCCCTAAATCTGTGCTGGTTACAAAACTTAAAGATGACAGAACTTCTAAACAGTAGAATGAGATGCTGCCATAAAGTATCTCTGAATTTTGTACAACACATCAAAATTTTATCTTTCCTTTAATGACCTAATGGGAGCACTGCTGCTAGTAGCATGGAAAATTCTATTTTAAGCTTTTAAAATTATAATTTTAAAAATTCAACTTTTCAAAATACTGCCTTTCAGTACAAAGCAATAATTAAACATGTGTTTGATTGTTTTCCAAAAAATGAAGCAATGGATAACCTAATGCTTATTAAAATCAAGCTTGCAAAAATTAATAGTAGGTATATAAATAGAAAAAAATAAATTATTTGTCATCAAAATATAAGCTAAAATAAGCTAATGGAAGGTATCTATTGTCAAAATAACGGTTAATTGTCAAAAATATTAAAATGTTTGCAAGATGCACTTGGTTTGAAATTTTCAACACAGTAAGCTTCGTCCGCGACGTAAATACCAGATGTTGACATGCTTCTAAAAATAAATTGCTTTTTTCTCAAAATAAAACATTAAAATAAAATAAGCTGAGGTAGCATACGTCAAAATAATTTTGGATTGTGAAAAATATCAAAATTTTTCCAAGATGCAAAAGGATTGATATTTCAGATAAGGAGATCATTATTCTCGACGCACGTGTTCAGAATATCACCATAGCAACCGTCATAACGTACGGTTAACAAAAGCAGAAGTTATGCTACTTTTTCGTGATGTTCGCTAGAAAAACGGCCGTTTTGGCGCAGTCAGGCCCAATTTCGATCAAAAAGTGCATTTGGGAGCAGGATGGCGCAAGATCCTTTATTTGACGCAATTGGCCAGCACTTGCACCACTGTATATATCACCGCAGTTGAAATTTTAAACGATTGCCACTAAAAACAAATTCTTGCTCTTTTCTGGGGCTTACTTATAAGCTAATTTAATTAAAGCATTTTTAAAATACAAATTTTTCAAACAAATATGCGGCGAAAACTGGCCAACATGTTAATCTACAAAGTGGTTGTTTACTGCTGATTCAACAGTGAATCACTAATTTTAAACTTTAAAAGTTAAGGTCAAAGCCCTTATTTTAAAGAATTTATGTCTTTCTTTGCACAGGGAGAAACGGAAAACCTGATAGGAGCCTGGAAATAGATTTTAAAAAATTGTGCATATCAGGGGGATTTATTTCTATGTTAATTTAATTAAAGCATTTTTAAAATACAAGATTTTAACCAAATATGCGGCGAAAACTGGCCAACATTTTAATCTGCAGAGTGGTTGTCTTCCGACCAATTCGTCAGTGCATCACTAATTTTAACCTTTAAAAGTTAAGGTCAAGGCCCCTGCAGCTTGAAAATTCACCGATTGGAGCCAAGATGGAACTTGAGTCGTAAAGCGTGAGAAGTCGGTATCTTAACTGTTACACCACTCTGTTGGCGAAAAGCTGCTAGTTAATATACATCAAATCGCTTAGAGTGTGCACATACAATTTGAAGATTTCTCTCGATTTCTTCCAGATTCCGTTCTTAAACCCACAAATCATGGGACCACCGGGAAGATGTACCCTTTCAAAAATTTTTTTAAAAATCAAAATCGGAATATTCTGTAAACTGTTATACGTGGTCATTAGGGTGTCCCAAAAAAACCGAAAGTCGGAATTTTGTAACGCATACCCTCTTATTTTTTTCCTTTTACATCAAAACAATTGTAAAAAAAGTTTCATGCAATTTGAACAACGGTAACCTGTGCCGACTTGTGTCTGAAAGTGCGAACTAGCCCTTTTTCACTAGGCCAAATCGAAAAAAAAAAAAAAATCGGAATTTCAAAATTTCATGTTGATAAAATGCTTCCCCTATATCCCCACATGTTCCACAAAATCATTTATCCAAATTAAAAAATATTTAGGTACCCCAAACGAGCCTTAAAATTCATAATTTTCTTCAAAAAATAGCTTTTTCTCTATGTATTTTGTAAACAATGAAAGATAAATTTTATGAAAATATCAAGATGAAAAATATGAAGCATAAAGTATAATATAATTAGAGCTAAATATAAGTTTTTTCTCTCATTTTACATATATTTCTCCCGACAATTACTCAAAATTAAGGTTTTTCCAAATTTTAAGTTAAACTTTTTCATTTTAAATAACACATTTTTTTACAATTGAAGTTAAAAACCAACGTAAATAAAGCACAAGTTAGGTAGAAAGTACAGCATGTACATAGTACAATTTTGAACAAAATTTTGGTACATAAAGAAGGAATAATGTATTTTGCAATAATACTTTCGTTGAAATATTATTTTTCATCTTTTTCAGTTATTTTGAACTTTAAAAAAATGTGAAAAATTTTACCTCAAAAAATCATGGGGCAAGTTAAAAATAAAATATTTTTGTTATGAAAATTTTTCAATTCGACGTTTAACAGTAATTTTCATCAAATGAATGCGTAAATGAATGAAAAAAAAAATATTAACAAAGAATAAACGAATGAGCAAGTAAATGAATAAATAAATTAATGTGTGAGAAAAAATAAATGAGTGAATAAAATAGAGAACGAATAAGAAACTGAGTTAATGAATGAGTAAATAATTAAGTAAAAGAATGTAAATGAATTAATAAATGAAGAAATACGTGAGTGATTTAATAAATGAATGAATAAGTATACGAAATGAGCTATTTCACTTTGCCCCATCCACTTGCCCCGCGTGCACTTGACAAATTGCATACAACATTAAAAATTAAAAAATGCCTAATTTTAACTAAATAAGGACTGCACTGGATATCAGTAGTTCTCAATTAATAGTTTGGATGATAATTACAAAAATCTTATCCTTTTATAATAACAAGAAATATTTTTGAAAAACCATGAATATTACAATAAAGGTATCAAATTTTTAAAATGGCTTGTATAATTTTTTTCGTTGATCTTTGGAGCTACTTATTTTTTGACAGGAATTAACTATCTGTCTAGGAACTTAGTTAAAATTTTTGCTAGATAGGTTGCACTGCAAGCTGGGAAAATATTTCAAAATTTCACTTTGCCCAGCTATTTCACTTTGCCCCACATTCCCCTACTACATTTTTTTTTATTATTCATCTGCAAATGCTGTTTTGAAAGTATGTTCTTTAGTGATTTCGGGACTTGATATTTTCTTTAAGTGTATCTGCAATTTAAAATTCATAAATGATGCAATAAATAAATAGAAAAAATCAAATATTTAAAGAAATATATAAATTTTATGCCTCGTGCTGGGGACCTAATTTCTTTAAAAAATTTGAATAAATGTTTGTTTAATATCAATATGATTGTCGAAAATGTTTATCGTAATTTCAAAAATTACAAATTGTGCCGACTTGTGCTTGAAAGTGTAAACTAGTACTTGTTTACTGAGCAGAATCGAAAAAAAATGGGGAGGAAGTAACTAATTGTTTAATTAGCTACTTCCTCATATCGCGTATTTGTTACCTGTTATTTTATTATTTTGCAGAGGAAACAATTGATAATTTCATATCATTTAAAAGCCAGCCTTTGCTTACTAGGCTCAAAATTGATGATAGTTTTCTCAATGAGAGTCCTTCTTTATGGGCGAATAACACTTAATTCCTTGAAGGGAAAAGGATGGTCTCAGTGCTTAGACCAGTAAATAATACAGCTGAAAGAGCGGTAAAAATGAGGCAGGACTTTCATGGTTTGCTAACAGCTGATGAGGAGCAAAAACAATTTTTGTTATGTTGCGTCCAATAGCACCGAAATATATCCTCTGACTGCAATAAACAGGGTTGCCAGATTTAAGAACCGTAAATACGGGACAGGCTTGGGGCGGGGGGGGGGGATTGAGAGATGAAGTCTAAAGGTCGAATTTTTACAACCTTGACTTTAATATTAAACGTTTCTTACAAATATAAATGAAGAAAAAAAATACACAATGATCATATGAATAAAAACTTCCTTTTTTACCATTGCACTTCGTCATGAATATTTGTGGGAAAAGGTTTAATACTAATCATTGTGAAAATTGTTTCCCTGCTATTAACCTCCTTTTTCCTGACACAGGTCTGTCATCTAAAATTTTGGTGGGAGGGGGGGGGGGGGGCAAAGGTAACTTATACTAAATTTCAATGTAAATTATGCCAAAAAAAGCAAAAGCCACGGAAACTTAAATGTAAATACAATAATTTCCCAAAACCAAGTGGGAGGCCATTGACCACCCGTCCTGATGTCCCAATGACGTCTTGGCGTGAAAGATGTAATAGTCACTTCTACTGATGACTAATATTTCGTAGATACTTTTTCAAATGCACACAAATTTACCAATGGGGAAATTTGAATGCAAAATAATTTTAATGAGTCATTAACGAAAATTTTGATTACTATTGAGTAGACATAGAATTAAACCTTACTACTTGAGCTCACTATAAGAAGTTCACCAAGAACAAATAAAAAAAATCAATATTCAATATCTTTTGGGGGGAAACTGTACAGTTTTGTCAATATTATAACATGGTAATTATTCTTCTATAATGTCAGGAAATTCCTTTTTTTTAAATCATACTTGCTACTTGATTTTACTGCTGCAATAATTCTTTCTAAGTTTTGATAGTCTTTAAGTTGCCATAAAGCTCACAGTAATTTATATTTCTGTCGCTCATTGAAAAAATTATGTATCTTCATGTTTTTAAAAAGCGTATTTGTTTGCTAAATGGAATAAAATTTAGTTACATCTTTTAGAATAAAAGCGAAGCGAAGCAAATTTCAAAAGATTGAAGTTGATTGATTCAAAAAATCTATTGACTAATAGCAGCTGAACACATATTTCTTTCATAGTTGAAAAATTGCGAAGGGCTTTTTCTTTTTAGTAAGGCATAGTAACATCATTTCCAAGGGCCGATCCAGAAATTTCTCAAGGGAGGGGCGATTGATTTTATTACTTACTTTTTACTATGTATACTGGATTGCAAATGTTGATCATATAGGCTTCGGACTTCAATTTCGAAACATTTCCGGGGGAGAGTCCAAACTTACTTTCTTCAACATCATTAAGCTCGTTTAAAATTAAGTTTTTTGAACTTCAATTTTCAAAAGTTACTGATAGTAGGGCCTCAAGGGAGGGGCGATTGCCCCATCGCCTCTCCCTTGTATCCTTCCCTGTTATTTACTAAGGAGATACACCACTTTTACAACGAACTTTTGGTGAATTGACTGTCACAATAATTTCTGCTCTAAATGAATAGAATACTAACATTACTTCAGAACAGGAAAATATTATAATTCAATCAATTTTCTTATCACTCTATTTCACGTTTTTTGCTTATTTTTTTCTGAGAATAATGTTTAGTTTCGTAAAGTGCTGTTTCAAGCCAAAATACGGGACTTTAGCCGTCCCGTATCAAGGTTTCCCGGGACGCGGGACAATATTTCAAAAAACGGGACTATCCCTTGAAATCTGGGACGTCTGGCAACCCTGGCAATAAACAAACATTAAAACAATAGTATGTTTAGCAATGTTTATTGTACTGTAATATTGTAGTAAATATTATGTTGTAAATAAATTGTTGTCATAGCTTTTTTTTTGTTCCAATTTATTTATTTTAACTATTTATTTATTTTAAATTACAGATACATTTAAAGAAAATATTAAGTTCTAAAATCACTAAAGAACATACTTTCAGATGAATAATAAAAAAATGTATTTAAAATGGAAAAGTTAACTTAAAACTTGAAAAAACCTTAATTTTGAGTAATTTCCGGGAGAAATAAATATAAAATGAGCAAAAAAACTTATATTTACCTCTAATTATATACTTTATGCTTCATATTTTTCATCTTGATAATTTCTTAAAATTTATCTTTCGTTGTTTACAAAATACATAGAAAAAAAAGCTATTTTTTGAAGAAAATTATAAATTTTAAGCCTCTTTTGGGGTACCTAAATATTTTTTAATTTGGATAAATGATTTTGTGGGACATGTGGGGACATAGGCAAAGCGTTTTATCAACATGAAATTCCGAATTTTTTTTTTTTGATTTGGCCTAGTGATAAAGGGCTAGTTCGCACTTTCGGACGCAAGTCGGCACGGGTTACCGTTGTTCAAATTGCATGAAACTTTTTTTACAATTGTTTTGATGTAAAAGGAAAAAAATAAGAGGGTATGCGTTACAAAATTCCGACTTTCGGTTTTTTTGGGACACCCTAGTGGTCATACATAAAAAAAATTATACTGGTTGAACTAAGAACCTCCTCCCTTTTTTGGTCAGTTAAAAATCAGAATAACTGAAAAATTATATATATATTTTTTGTAGAATTTTTTTTTATCAGTCTAAAACTAAAATTGTGAGAAATTACAAAAAGTAAAATTGAGAGGCCATTTCTTTTAAGAGTACAATGCTATAATTTTAGGCAAGATCTTAAGCATCCATTTAAAAAAAAAAGAGAGGTGGATCTCTTGGGTTCTCTACTAAACATGCTTGTGTTGCAACGGAACTGCATTTAGTTACAAACCATTTGCAGATCTAGTACATTCCCCCGAGATCGGCATTTATTCCTTCATGTGGCACCACTATTGGAGGAATGCCATTGCCACAAGAATCTTGAAGCTCAGTTTCCCCACTAGATGAAGGTTATCTAGGCTCTATTCGGTGTAAAACTGACTAGAAATTAAATTTCAACATGAGATACTCCATGCCAAACAAGTACTCTCGGATCTGTACCTGTTGCGAAATCATACAACATGGATGCTGTTAATTTTCTGTATCTCAAAAATCTACCGACTAGAGGCAGGTTTGATGTGAAACATGTTACAAAAGCAGCGAGCCTTGAAAATGCTGTTACAGACTACACTTGTTATGAAATATATTTGCTGATTATATGCAATATAAATGTGCTTAAGTGGCAGACTTACAATATATTAGAAGCTATATTAGCTTTCAGTAAAAATGAAAAAATAACTGCTAAAAGGAAAAAGGGTCAACCAATCTGACCAAAGGGAAAACTAAACTCAAGAGCCAGAATACTGTATTACCCAGCATTAGCCAGCATGCAGAAAAATTCAAGGGTCACCAAATTTTTAATAACCCTTGCCCGGTCCTTTCTGGCATGCTGAAAAAATCGAGATAAGATAATAAAAATAATTAAACACTATAACAAATACATATTCATCTTAAAAAATAATATAAGTTCTATACTGCAATGTTAAGCACAGAAATCTTATCCGCATTTTTTAAAGTCAAAATTGAATAACTGTCAATAGGTAATTCTTTGTAACATATATTACATAAATACATTGTTTTATGGTCATTTGTAATACTAAAATTAATATTTCTGAAAAAGTGGTATCTTAATGAAATACATGGAGGCATAAAACTTTAAAAAGCGATTTTTCATTATGAGCTCAGCTGCAGATAACACTTTTTTACTTAGCACGGTGCTATTATAAAAACTTAATATTAAAATATTAATAAACTATAGCAAAATAACGTACCATCAAACCAACTCATTTTTTTTTCATTTGGAGACCTGAAATTTATTGGTTTATTTTTGAAAAAAGAGGTTATTTTAGGAATTCATTATATTTCTTCCTTGCAGTGGTTTACTTTGCAGTTGAAATGGAGGAGGGAAGTTTACTTTGTTTATGTTGCAAAATAAACCTGAAATTATCCAGCATACCGAAAAATTTGAATTTCTGGGGCCTGGTTAACTTAGGTTTTTCCGGCATGCCGGCTAATGCTTGGTAATACAAAACAAAAATTTTCACTTGGACATTTTATTAATAATGCTTCCACCTGTTTTTAGAAAATAATTTCTAACTATTTGATTCGAAATTTGAAGCAATCATTTTCAATACCAAATGAAGAAGATTGGATGTTTTGAAAGGTTCCAGAACATAGATTTTGCTTTGTAATATTGAACATAACAATAGGCTACATGGATCAGTTTTGTAAGCCCATATAGCCCATAGGCTGCAGGTTGGACATCATTGCTTCACAAACGAAAACAAAGGTTGTCCTTTAAGGGACTCTGTGCTACATGGTGTGTATTTTAAGTAATGAGAATAAGTCCACAAAAAATAATTTATTCGAGATATCACTACAAATCTTTAGTAGTCTTCAAAATATACTCTTTGAGCATCTTCACACTTCTACAGGCGACATTTTCACGCTTCGTGCGCCCCCTGGTACCCACCAACTGAAGCATCCTTCAGAGCATGCATGCAAGCCCTTTTGCCATCATCTAGGGTCCCGTGGTGGCGCCTTTTAGGGGCAGTTTTCACTCTAGGGAAGAGGAGAAGGTCTGCTGGGGGGAGGGGGTCAAGGTCGGGGCTTTAGGGAGACTGTGGAAGATCTTTTGAAACGGCTTCATGGTTTTGCTTTTAAACTTCCGTTAAAACTTTCAGCACGAGTTTGTCGCAAATCTTCCTCATCCCAAGATCCGCAGTGATGATTTTGTGCACAACTATTTTATCCATTCCTAGCTGTTCTGTGATCATGCGAACACTTAAACGCAGGTCTGTGTTCAGAAAATTTCGCACACGTTGCTCGTTTTCTGCGGTTCTTGATGTTGACGTGTGACCTACACTGGGTTCGTCCTCCACGCTCCCCTCGCCTTCTTTAAACATTTTGTGCCATCTAAAACTTAAGCTTGCAATAAGCTTTAACTGCCGTAAGCTTGCTGAATCATTCCACGCAAAATTTGATTGCGTAACGCTGTTCAATGATTAGTCGTATTTTGAGCTTGCACACACTTTTTTGAAGACGTCTATGCCTCACGTGATCCCGCCTTAACTAAAGCCAGCAAGTGACTGCCGAGTGAAGCGTTATCAAGGTCGAAGGCCACACTACCGACTACAACCGGTGGGAGCGCCCTCTGGTGTACAGCCGCGTCAGGACAAAAATATTCTCATTACTTAAAATACAGACCTTGTACTTCGGATTGGTAACAGGGAAATGAAAGGTGGTTTAGTTAATTTACCAAGGATTCAGGCAGCAAAAAAAAGAGAGAATGTTCAAAAAAGGAGAGAATTTGGCTTACGCTATACCTTGTTGTGTTCTTTTATACCAATTTTAATCCATTAAAACTGTTCCCGACAATGACATGCGACTACTGATAGAAAATATACAATATAGTAGTTTTAAAAACATGAATGAAAGAAATTAAAATGTCCGTCTAATTGACTCAGAAACAAAATATGTAGCAGTAGATTCATAGAGGAAGAGGCTAAGCGCTAGCATATACATACTTTGTAAAAAGGTAAATACCTAGGGGAATAACAACAAGCAATACCAGTCCTTTTTCTCTTATAAATAAGTGCCTATATATTCATTTCAATATTTACTTTTGAGAAAACTTGAAGTTTAATAATAAAACTGATGATTAAATTAATAAAAACTTTAATAACTTTTAAGGAAATATGTTACCTGTTACAATAATATATTGCATTTTGATTATCAAGGTCTATTGCTGCAGTATAATAACGAACTGCTTCTGAGAACATGTCTCTTTTCATCAAGTTATTTCCTATAAGTAAAGTTTTGAAGGAGTAAGAAATTACAACACTAACACATGAATAAATTATTTTGTGTAAGTTAAAAAGCACTAAAATGTACACTTACCAAGATTTTTCATCATTTCAGCCTTTTTGACTGGATCACTTGTTGTGCCTTTGCTGGTAGACTTAAAAGAAAAAAAAATCGACCAATTAAAAAATACATACTGTCGCGCCTGCTTATTCAAATATGCAATTTATCAGTTCCAAGACATTAGCTGGATAGTTATAGATTAAGCTGGATAGCTGTTACAGCAGGGAAATTTTCTTTTTCCTTTCAAATTAACAATATTTGTTTTAAAACTTAATAATAGTAAATCAATAACTACATAAAGTAATTAATATTACTGCTAAAAAGCTTTTGGGACAAGCTAAGTAAACAAAATAATATTATAATTAGGTATGTATATTATAAGCATGAATGAACAAGGTTTGGTTTCAACAACTTTTTTACTACATTTTTTTCTTAAAAATTCTATATAGTGGATTGCTTGCTCACGGTCTCTTGGAAACATCCCCATTCTCAAAATGTAACTGCATTCTATAACAGTAAAGATCATGTTCTTCATTAAGTTTGAAATAAATCACAAAATTTCTAGTTTTTGTGAGCTGTTTTGTAAAAATCCGATATGTCAGTTAAAGTGGAATTACCAAATGGCAACAAAAGAAAGAATACTGGGTAGAATACTGGGAATGTCTTGATTGCTTGTGAATGTTTTTTTTTCCTTCCCCATTGATATAAAATGGTTGGATTTAAATGAAAATAATATAAAAAAGAGTTAAGTTGTTCTGTGGAGATGATTATTATGTGTTTTGAAGCAAAAATTGATTTTCTGTCAGAATGCAAAAAGATTCCATATTTTCTCATATGCATGCTGTTCAAAAAAATAAAAATTCTTTCAAACAAGAATATTATTTCTTCATTCTAAAGATACACTGCATTCATTAAAATAGCTAAAAACAGTCTTACCATAGAATTTGTAATAGCTGTTAATAAAAAAGAAAAATTGAGTGCTGGTCAAGCGAACAGGGAAATATGCTTTTCTACTGAAATGATTCATGCTTTCTGGCACAGTACATAGTATACTGGCGATTTTATCTTTTCCTTATTACCAATGAAAAAACAAATTCTTCGTGAACTCAAATAAAAATCCTAGAAAGAACTAGTTTTCTGGAAAATGAGAAAAAGGAAAAATTGTGCCTTTAGTCAAAAGATGAAAAGACCAATGAACTATTTTGCCAAAAGAAGAGTTTGTAGGTACCAATTAGTTTTCAAAAAAATTGAATGAAACTTTTCCATAACATTTTTTTGCTATGCTTTGTTTCATCATATCACACAACAATAAATGTATTTTAAATAATCACATTTACATTACACATATGTTCTGCTGAGTATCTACACTGGTGGACAATTTCTAAAGACAAATAGTAAAAGCAATGACAGTAGCATCAAAACTAAAGGTAAAGAAATGGGGAAAATAGTGTGGGATGTAGTAAAACATGTTGTTTGTATGCTAATTTTACATTGCCAACGTTTTTGGTCACGTGACAGCAATGATAAGGAATATAAAGGATTTGGTGAGTGCGGAGCAGTAGAGCAGTTCTGAGGCAGGCTTTGATAGGAAAGAACCAATTAATGAACTTCAACTTTTCGTTATGGCTTCTCGGCATCACCTAGATGATTCTATGCTTGGCTGAATTATTGGTAAGATTGAAGAAGGGTGAAAAATAACAGATGTTGCCAGCAAGTACAATGTTAGGCACAGTGTCATTTCCAGACTTTGGAAATCATTTCAAACAAATGGAATGTGTAGCAAATGACAATGCCACACGATGTCTGCAGAAGACAGGTTCATGCCGTAATCAACAAAAAAGAATCGATGCAGCACAGCTGCTGAGGGAGCAAAGCAATTTCTTACTGCTACTGGCAAGCAAATATCCCGGAAAACTGTAGCTTTGCGTTTGCATGCAGTACAATTATAAGTCTGCTTTTCTGTTGTGTACATTCCATTGCTGAAAGTCAGCTTCCCGAAAAAGATGTTGGGAAGACATACCGAAAAATTTGAAGTTCACTATATTGGTTCTTTCCCCTGAAACTCTGCCTCAGAACCCCACTGCACCTCACTCATCAAACCCTTTATAGCGCTTATCATTGCTGTCACATGATCAAAAATGTTGGCAATGTCAAATTTGCATATGGACAACATATTTTACTGCATCCAGCACTTATGCTATTTCCTTACCTTCCGTTTTGTGGCTGCTATCACTGCTAATGACTGAACTTAGCAACTGTCCACCAGTGTATAAACATCTGCTCTTTTTAGTTGTAATTAAAACTGTTTTTATTACTCATATACAAACTGAAAAACTATTACAAAAAAAATATCAGACACATAACTTTTTTTTTCTTTTTAGAACTGCAAGTACAAAAAAACCCACTAATATTTCTACTTGTGACACTGTACCAGTGTTAAGGCTTTTGCGAGTTTGGACAATAAAATAATTTAGTTCTTATGATTTTTAGCAATTGGGATAACAAAGGGTTATGAAAGCTGAGCTAAAGTTAATAATGCTACAAAATCAGTTGTAACTCCATACTAATTGTCTCTAATTTTTTATTTTACCACTAAAGTCGATGGTAAAACAGAATTTAAAATTACAGACATGAAAACAAAAATGCTAGAAATTTTAAATCTGGCATGATTAATGAACTCAGCATACATAAATAAGAAGCAACACTTACTGGAGCATCTGTTGAAGATGGAGAAGCAAGTGCTATATCAAAAAGAGCTGCCAGTGAAAATGCTTCCGTCTCATTTAACCTTGGATCATTTGGTTCTAGATCACATGCAGTTTGAAGACACTGAACAGCCACTAAAAAAATCAAACAAAAAAAATCAAGATAACTTGCCCTATATTATGTAACCCTATATTAAATAGCATAACTCCATTTTGAAACTACCAATTTATTTTTTTCAAAAAGAGGAAAAAATAAAAATCTTCCGTCAATTGAAATTTTTTCCAATCATTTTTGTGGTTGGGAAGAAAAAAAAAAGGCTAAAGAAAAAAATAATAACAAAACAACCAGCAGTAAAACCATTCTGCAGAACAGTCTTAAATGATTAATCATTTGTAGAATAATCTGCCCACCCCCTCCCCCTGTTATTTGTGGCCCCGTTATTGCCCTCTGGGTGTCACTCGGGCAAAAAAAAAGAAGAGAAAACGAGAAAGAAAAAGAAAAAAAAAAAAGAAAAACAAAGAAAAAGAGGAAGAAAACCCCCGTTTTGGGGGGGAGGAGGGTTAGACAAGTGACTCCCCAATGAAGTGTGACACAAAAATGGTTCTAAGATTTTATGAAAGATCCATCAATTCTAAGTTTTTTATTCAACATGTACAGATGCATTTATTATCTCAAAACCCACATTTGCGCCTGCAAACATCCTGGAAAGGAGAGGGGGGGAGGGGGACATCCATAACACATTTAAGAAGTTCGGAAAATGTTAGTATTTAAATCCTGATATGGTTTTGTTTCTTTTAATTCAGTTCGAACAGGGTCCACCCCCGGCGATATCCTTCTAGGGGATGGCCCCCGAAATGCATTTAAAACGTTTATGAAAAGTACGAATATTGTCTTTCTGAAATTTCGTGCACTGTTTAAAGTTTTTTTTAATTTATCAAATCTTTTAGCATCGCTTGAGGGAGTGAGAGGGTGTCGTTTGCACAGGAGACACCTTTCCGTGGGTGACACCAAAAATGTATTATGGAGCTTCTGAAAAAAACCAATATTCCCTTTCTGAAATTTCCTCCAAATTTTTCTGTTTCGTATCATATATGGATGCAACCCACTGGGGGGGGGATTTGTAATGCATGATACCCTTCGGAGGGTGACCCCCTAAATATATTTAACAATTTTGAAAAGTATAAATGCATCGTTTTTGAAATTTCACCTAATATTTTAAGTTATGCATAATTTAGCAAACTCTGTAACATCACTTTGGGGGAGGGGAGGGGTAGTTTGGGCGCACCCTGTAGGAGTCAGGGTAGGAATCAAGGGTAGGAGTCGAGGTAGGAGTTACACCCTGCTGGTGTGACTCCTAAATGAATTTAAATGTTTAAAAAATATTTACTAGTTCA